>JAYEAL010000232.1:0-23388 GCA_036419045.1 Scirpophaga incertulas
TCCTCCATGTATCATAATTTTCACGATTCAATAACTCTATTTTGATCGACATTATGTTAGCCCATAACCTGTAGATGTTCCTTATTGGAATGAAATGTCGTAGATATTAAAATAGAAATATTTTAATCAATAAAAAATATGTGTACATTATAATTACGAGAATCATATAAACAAGAGTGTCAAATTTGAATAAGTGACATCCAATGTCATCTTACGACCATTGCCTTAATATGTGGTATAAAACCTCCAACAAATTATGTCACTGGTAATAAATAATAAAACAAGTAATAAAAAAATGTTCATTAAGAGTTTCAGTGACTTGATATTTCTCACAATCTCTCACGATCAAAAACTATAATGCCGTAGATCTCAACACAACTAACAGACATTTCACCTACTCTCCTATTCTTCTGTATTCTTAACGAAATCTAATTCTCTCGTTTCCTCACAAGCCTAGCACCTGTATTCCCAACATTGTCTGTTTTCTGTAGACTCTGTAATTAGGAGTATCAAGGGAATGTCTTCAAAGGCTAGTAACGGTCTTGATGTCATCCTCCCTGTACTGGAAGATATTGCTCCTGTGCTCATATTATAAATGTTTGCTTAATGAACAATATATTCCTTGAATCCTGTAAAATAACTTATATTATACCAATCCTTAAAACTTCCACTCCCAAGTCTTTCTCAGATTACAGTCCTATCTCTACACTGCCACTGTTATGCAAAGTCTTTGAATCTGTAGCTCACCAACAACTCTACACTTTTCTTAACACCAATAGCTAGCTTAGCTAGTTTGCTCCCACCAGTCCGGTTTCTGTCCCTGTCATAGCACAGTGAGTACATTCAAAGCTAGTCATGCTATAGATAGCACTAAACTTACTGCGCTGGTTTTGTTAGATTTCAGCAGTGCATTCAATTCGGTTGACTACGACATTGTGTTCTTGGTACTCTTCGCTCTCTAAACATCTCCACGTCCACCATTCAATGGTTTCATTTATATTTGTCTGACCGCCAGCAAACTATCAAATATAATAATGATTTGGTCGGGTTTACCTGCTGAAGTACCTCAAGGTGGAGTACTCTCTCCCCTACTATTTACTATTTTTAAAGGTCAGATGTCCTCCGCACTCTCTTGTTTATACCAATTATATACCGATGACTTACAAATTTACTACCATTTTGAACCGTCTGAAGCAAATGCAACCATCTAGTTACTGAAAAAGGTCTTGAGACTATACAAGTTTTGCAACTTGGACCTTCTAGTCAACCCACCCACATCTCAGGCGATGATTATGAGAAGTAGTAAGCTCAGATGCAAACTAAATTTAGAAAATATAAGTATCAACTTTAATGGGGTGCAACTTCACCAATCACACTTGCACACTAAAAATGTGGGATTGATAATATACTATAATGTCTTGGAGGCCTTAAATCAATGAAATCACAGTACGCGTATGCACTTCACACTATCGCTCGCAAGCCGTAATATGCACATTTTAACTACTCTGTACAATATATATATATGTTCATAATGTATGAATAGAAGGATTCTGATGAACTACAAAGGGCAGATGATTCTACATTTGGGCAGCATAAAAGGTAAATAACTTCAGCAGGAAGTTTGTGTCAATCATATTCCGAAATTGATCATTTTAACCTCTGTGCAATGTACATCAGTGCGATGATAGATTTAGACTACCCTTTTTATTACCGCGGATGTCGTAAGAGCCAACTACGAGAATTTGCGCCAATTACATCACTTCGAAGTGGCTGAAGAGTAAGACAATAAGCCTGCTAGCTATTTCACTGAGACTTAATAAAATTTGGTCAAGTGTGAGTAATAAATTACGTCTACCTCTAGTACGAATGACTGTTCCAACGTTATTACCGACTTCGAACACCTGACGACGATGTAATAAATATGTTGAAGAACTGCAACTGAAAAATTTTTACTTATAAATAATGCAATTTTTTATTGATGCCGAACAATGGCAAGTATTCCACTAGCTGTAGGTACCACGTAAGGTTCATTGTTAATAAATTGATCAAATTGCTTTTGATGTTAGAGACCCTCACAAATATAAAGTCTATGTTAAATTCTGTTCTTTAGGTATATCCACACACAAATTCAAACTTTATCAGTAAGGGCTAGGAGTACGAGTATTGAAGCCTACAGAACGATTCGAGATGAGAAGTAATTACATTGGTCAGCAATTATAAATTTTGGCGAGCCACCCAAAAGCAGCATTTAAAAATTTGGTCAGCATACAAAGATTTTGTTTGCAATAAAAAAAAAACAGGCAGCAATTCTTGTTCCGCAACTAATTTTGATAATGGTCAAAAATTAAATCATACATAGGCAGCCAACAATAACATGAGTCTGCATAATAAACATTCAGTCCGCAAAATAACTACTTGAGCGGCAAGATTTCATGATTGAGCGGCAGAAAAACATGTCTATAAGCAGTATATTTGATTGGTATGTTAGGTTAGGTTAGGTTAGGTTAGGTTTTTTTTTTTTTTTTTTTTAAGTTTTCCCCATAGAGTGGTTAGGTTAGGTTAGGTTAGGTTAGGCATGACAAATAAAGTATTTTTGCTACTCTTATATGCAGCACAAAATGCATTTTTTTGCTTACACTCTGAGTGCTTACCAAAATTTTATTAAACATGAGCAGCTGATTGCAGCTTATATAATTAATATGCTGTACAAAAATAATTACAGCCATCCAGAATGACATAAATTGCTGATTGATTTTGAAATGTTTGCTGACCATGAGTTGCTGACCAATTAGCTATTTCTGCTCACCGATTATATTTTTCTGCTCACAGAAATAACAATACTATGCTAACCATTTAATTGACAACCCATTCGAGATTACGTTGTTATAGCAAACTATACGAGTATAGCCTACCGACCGTTATCTCTCTTCCATTTTCTTTCATTACAAAAAGTAGGTATGCGAAAAGATCTCCAATTCGTTTGTGAATACAAAATCTATCCAAACATATCAACAAGTCATACCTATCTTGTCACGGATAATACCAAGGTATGTAGTGAACTATGATAATCGATAGATTATAGATAATTAATTATCGCTATCAAAATCAGAATAAATAAATTCATTCCGATTTGATAAAAAAAAAGGTTTATTGGTATTTGCTCCATTTTGGTGTAGTGCAATAAAAAAAGTTACTCGATACTTACGTAGTTATTGCACATTGTATTTTGATTCTAAGTATTAAGAAGACATTTTCGTATTCAGGCTCAAGCAGTCTAAATTAATTTTCTTGTATTCAAGAGCTCAAAATGACATACGCCGTTTTTGAATGGCGTGCAACCCTTGTACATAAAAAATTAAATACACAACTGTTCTCAGCAAAATTCGAAATATCACCGTAATATCTAATCTTTTATGAAACATCGAGTTGCTGACAATTTTGAAGTGTTCAACACTGCTTATGGCGGTCCTCAAAGTACTATGGCGAAGCTGGAAATATTTACAGCTTTAAGCTAGTGCTCTTGGTTAATTTCGTGAGGCTGCGTGCGCGTCCGGCTAAACGCGCACGCCGTGGTGAAGTGTCTCTGTCTGGGGGACTGTCCAGGGGTTCTCGGACAGTCCCCCCTTTGGCGGTGGCTCGACCAGCTCTTGGTCGAGCTGGCCCCGGAGCACATGGCGGTCGGTCGCGAAAGCACACCCCGCCATGTGCCCCGTATGGGCCTAGAGAACTCGGGGGGGTTTTAGTGGGTAGGCCAGTCCTCTATGACCGGAGAGCCCCACACACGGCCGGGCCTTGCCAGCGCGGTGTCATGGTGCATAAAGTCGCATTTCCCCCCCTCAAAAAAAAAAGTGCTCTTGGTTAATATATCAAGTTAAAATTTAAGTTCAATTCGCTGTACTTCATGCCCCCAATCACATTCTATCAGCAACTCTTCCTTAATATTGTCGGCTCAAAATTGAGAGGTGTAATGAATGTTATATCGTAGATACACAAGATGATTGATATTAAATTGCTTGGTCTGTTTGTGTTTATAAAGTAACTTGCTTGTGAGATTCCGTAAATTTTAATTAAATTTCGCCCATCAACTAGCCTTTCTTGGCATTAATGTTCACCAACTTTTAATAAAAGTTTCAGCTATTTAGACGTACCGTAATATTGTAGGCTCAACCTGCTTCATAATTATAATTTTATTAACAAATCGAATACACTCTATAAGATAAATTGTAAAATTAAATACATAAATTCTTCTGATTATATTTGACAACATTCCTGAGCGTCCAATATAAATCCAAATAATATAAATCTCGACCCGACGAGTCACCCAGGCGATGGAGAAGGCTGGCTATATTTAGATTTTCTTTGCATGATCGAATAGCCAGCCGTTAGTGTGGAAAGGCACACTCAGTGGCAGACATATGCCGAGAACCGCAGCATCATCGGTAGGCCTCTTTTAAGGTGGACCGACGACAGGGAGGGAATATAAGTGCAGAACTGATCGGTGTAGTCTATGCTTCCAGCAATGGACATTACCGCCTGATACGACGACGATGCTAATAATATATACATAATGTCCGACTTTTGTGTAGATAATGTCCTTTATGAATAATTGAAATTAATCAACGATTGAAATTTGAAACTATGCACTTTATTTTTAGTTCCAACATTTCCTTGATGCTATAATCGCGTGCATTTTTTAAAATCATCGTTATTATAGTATACTATATTATTCCGCTATGAACACACATACTATAAACAAAGTTGAAAAGCTACAAACCAATCACGCTCCAAAATGTTAATAAATTGTACTTGAGAGTCATTTATTATAAATAGGCTCAATTTTTGACTACTTGCAGCCCCCTGCAAAATCCGGATCCCGAGATAAGTAGCATTCCATATACTCGTACATACACTGCGTCAAAACGAAGAGACGGTAGAGGCGAAGAGAGGTAGATTGCCTATGTATAGTTTAGTTTTATTTATTTCATTTTCATAATTACATAATAAACGTAAATTTTAAAATGCATTGGAGAAAAATTTAAGTATTGTAGTTTATGCTTTGTGCTGTAACTTCTTGATGGAACTCCATATTATGATCTTAATAAACCACTACTTTTCACTAGTTCCACTACTATATAATATTTTATTATAATATTAAATAAATTTGAGTTTATTGTCTGACGATGATGTTCCGAAACCGGTCACAATAAATATAAAATATTATATAGTAGTGGAACTAGTGAAAAGTAGTGGTTTATTAAGATCATATTAAGTATTGTAATTTTCTTAACGGCTCAAATTTAAATAAATTTTAAGGATTCTTTCTTTGCACTAATTTCTGTATTCACTGTATTTCGGACACTATTTTGTACACATTTCAAGTTTTATCAAGTTATATTTATCACCGTAGTTAAGTATTTTTGGGATTTTCACTGTCTTCAACAATATGTTCGATTTCCTTGATTAATGATCGTTTTATTCACTTAATGATATTTAAGAATAATTAAGTCACTAAAGCATAGAACATAACAACAATTTCGTTGTATTTTAAACTGTATATATTTTTAATAAATATTTATTACGGAGCTACTGTTGACTTATTGCACCCGATTTTTTTTATACATTCTAGTCATACAGTCAGTATAAAAACGCCACTCAAAAAACCTCGCTACGAGAGAAAACAGAAGAAAATCGTCTATTAGAATGAAGAATTAATGCGGAATGCTAGCAAACAAAAGATGCAATTACCACTACTATGTTCGTTCGTTTATTCGGTAGTTCGTTCGTTTATTAGACTCCAAATTTCTATTTGACATATCTGTCCTCAGTCTTATGAGGACAGATTGTGGAGTATATCCAAATAATCGCTAAAGTGGGCCTAATGATTAGGTTGTAGACTAATCTGTGCATCTGTGCAGATAATCATTCATGGGTGCTTTTATGAGACCCAGATTCTTCGATATTTCTGGACATGTTTCGAAAATTGGAAGGGGGAATTGTAGCGAATATTCGGACAGGGAAAATATGAAAGGTCGAATATGGAAAACATGGACAGATCAGACTTTCCCCCGAAATACCAGGCGTGGTGCGCGTATGCATTATATTATTTAATATACTAATTATGAACGCGATCGACGGTTACATCCCCTAATGTATCATGTACCCTCGCAAAAACAATAATCGTAGATATATAACTATACTATTGTACTATTTGTGACATTACAGACTCGGGTCGTCGCGACTCGTTGCGATAAAATAATATAACATTATATAACCATAATTATACTATAGAAGTAGATGTTATTTATCGCTACCTCGCTAGTACTCGTATCATAGGTGATATAATTAGCATAGTAATACGGTATTACTTAATATGTTATAACTGTATAGAAATATTCATCGGTAATTTCTTGTTTAAAATATAATTAGTTAGCCATGATATCAACTATTAAATATCCTATAAGTAATTCGATTTGCTCCGGGCCAAACCATTTTATTAATCTATACCTACTAAGGTCATAGTGAATATTCTATACCTACTGCTAAGCCGGTGCAGGCAAGCGCGTCGTGAATACTTAACGCCGTCGGATTAACTCGTACCTATGGCTCGTAAACGCCCGGCAAACGACCCGCCATAAAATTTAGCGTTATTCAACTGAAAATATAAATTTATACAGTATCTCGGCGTCGGTACCTGTGCATTTAATACTTATTCTTTTAGTATTTAAGTATTTACTTTTGGTGTTACGACGATAATCGTATTTTTTATTTCTCTTTGGGGTAAATAAGTAAACAACCTACCTTATGTTAAAAGGCTATCGCTGCACATAAACTTCCCTATTATGAAGAACATAGCAGCCTTTGAAAAGCACAACTTGAGGCTGTACCTTCAGTACCTACTGGTCAGTAAACCTATTCTGACGAATCACGGCTGAGATGGAACTGAACGATTGTCTTTAACCAATAGCAGCGCGTAAAATTTTAGATGATGTGATAATCCGAGTTATTTTGTACCGTTATTTACAGTGAAACAACAGAGTTAGAATACATGATATCATTATCTTTCTTTGTGTGTTTGTAGTAAGAACCAAGCAAGTAATACTGCAATTATATATTTACGACGTATCCCCAGCGGTGATCCCGTATTCTGGACTTTGAATATTTGGTGAAATCGTTATACGTCTGTTTGTAATTTCTGTCTTTTGAATATGACAAAATCCATAGGGCTGGGAGCTTTGTAATGTCATAAGTATCATGTTGTAGAAAACAGATATAAGTAGTATGAGTGTAAAGTAGAATTGGAATACTGATTACACATACTGCCCTACGTTTCGCCGAACAGTCAGCTCGTGACTCCACTAATTTCGGGCAGTAAATATTTATAATTGTTTTCATACCTATTTATTGATCTAGTTATTTATAAATGTTATCGCTAATGCACCCGGTGATTAATTTATAAATAGTTGCAAGCAGGTTATAGGTCTAGCTAGGTTTTTACGGTCTGATCCTTTAGGTAGCATATAGGTTCCTGCGTGGGCCTCCGAGCGTGGGCCTCCGAGCGCCGAGTCTAGGTCGCAGAGATCGGGCGAGATCTGTCTCCGCCGGCATTGATTGCGGCAATGCTGGCGGACGAGACCGGGGGAGGTAGTGTAGCCTCCCCCGAGGAGGGCTCCCCTGTATCAACAGGGGAGCGGAGGCTGGGGGTTCCCGGAAGTAGCTTGGTGTTCCCGGGGGTTCCCTACATGCCTGAGGAAGGCCATCCCTGAGGTTTTTAGTGGGTAGGCCTCCCCCTTCTGGGGAGGAGAGCCCCACATAACCGCCGGCTCGCCATAGCCGGGGTATGCAATTTAATTCCTCAGGGGAACAAAAAAAAAGGATATGATGCCATGTGTATGAATTGGTTTACGTGTTTGTGGAAAAATGTGTGTGCGGAAGTGAGATTTTTATACCAGAAGATGTGTATGTTATCTGTTCCAGGGGCTTTCCAGTTATGGTTGCGTTTGACTTGTGTCCAGTGAAAGGTTCTGAGAATGATTCTTCTGACACTATAATGTTGCTCGTATCTGTAAAATTTATAACCAGTTGACCTGCTCATTAAGTTGAACTGGGTTTTCCCAGATGTTAACCCAGTATTCGTGTAATTAATGTGGAGACAGTAGTTCGTTACTATGTCAAATGTTACTCCGTTGATGTTTTCCTCATTTCCTATAAAATAATCATTCGTTATTTGTTAATGTAGTGTTTTGATATCTGCGTTGTGTACGTGAAAAGTATCTCTCAAGTCTACTATTACTATCGTATGGAAAATTCAAAATATTATTACTATAAAACAAAATGGCAATAAATAACTATAAAAACTGTACTATTTCTTACCTGGTAGGATATTAAGTGTTATAAGGTCAAATAAATAAATAGCCATCTATTTACTGAAATGATAATTTCTCCCGTCATTTATTATTATGGACTACCTCCATAGTGGAGTGGTTAGTACACCGGTTTCAAGATGTCACTATCTCTGAGGTCCCGGATTCGAGTCCCGGTGGGGGCAGATGTTTGTGTGATGAATGCGAGCATTTGTACCTTAATCACGGTTGTTAATATATATTTCTATCAAAAATATATATGTATAATATATGTATGTCTATCCGTTACCCTAGATCCCATAACACAAGCCTTTACAGAGCTTAGTTTGGGCTAGGCTAATTGGTGTAAGTGTAACAAATATTTTTATTTATTTATTTATTATACTCCTATACTCCCGACCAATTTAGCTTCTCCTTAATAAAACTTTTATAACACAAATCATAGTTTTTGACAAAAAAGTATGCTGCTTTGTAGTAAGTCATACTACTTTTACCTGGATACGTACGATTTTAAAACCTTTAATTGTGGATATTACCATTTCTTTAATAAAGCTTTGATAGACTCTTGTACAAGTTATGCTACAGTCACGTGCACTCCATGGGACACTAGCTCTTATTATTATACAATAAAAAATAAAACCCTAACATTACTTTCATCCATTTATTAGTTTCATTGTAAACTCGTACACTTGATCTAGTCATCAACCGTTTATAATTTATATTAAACACGTCATACACCACATAGGTAATGAAACTTATAACTAAACAAGGGCACCGCACATTATAATGTGTGCCGACATTCCGAAGCAAATATGCTTCAAAAAATCTACTAACCGCATTTAAAATAAATAATGGAATCAACATAAAAACATTTTTAAATAGTAAACTATGATAATGCCAACACACATTTCAATGTACGAAATCCGTTTCCTATTATCATACACGGGCGCACCTTAATTGACTTGAAGAAGCAAAACAATGCGTAAAGCATAAAAAATCTGTGTATCAAATAAATACAAAATATAAAAAAAAAACAATAAGCACTAGCAATTCCGTAATACAAATTTAGGAATCGTTACGCACCATATTCATTAAAACCAACAAACATTATGGCACTAACAATAAAAATCTCACCCCAGGGCAGTGATTTTGTATAAATAAAAAGTACCCACACAATGGTAACTAATATAGGTCTTCAATTTGTACATCGCATTTTTTTCAAATACTGAGCAATAATGCTGTATCTGCTTAAAAAATAGTAAAAAAAAAACAAAAATGTAGTTTTGTTGCACACTGGCTACTTTATGTTAAATGATTAGATTACGAAGGTGAGAGAGAAGGCTTGCCGTAAATAAGCAAATACTGATTAGAACATCTACTAATATGGAAATGTTCATAAGCAAGTTGCAACAAGACCTTCTTCGGAGTTCATCTCATTAGGTAACGTCACTCTTTCGAGAATTCGATGAAAATTTTGTTAATGGGGGTACAACAATACTCATTATACTCGTTAATAATAGTTGTACTCGTGCCAAGGTCTATATGTAAGAGGCACTGTTGGTTTAAGTATATCGCAAGCTGCTGCGTGGGTCGAGACAGGAGAATTCATCACGCATACCCCGCGTATTTGAAATATGCATCACTTCGTTAAAAAAGTTAATTTCGTTAATAAAGATTTAGGCAGGTTGCTTGTACTCAACATTTCACATATTGTCTACATCAGGGGTGGCCGACTTGATCAGACCCGAGATCTACTGTTATCTGGCGAAACTCTGTGCGATCTACCAATTACACAATTGAAAACTTAAATGGAACTGCATAGTTTATTACAAAAATAATGTAGTAGTAGTTTATATTTTGTTAAAAGAAAATACATAAATAAAAAATAATTATTTTTAATTAGTTATTTATATTAGTGTGAGCATTGCGCTTGAGTATCTTCCGCTAAAATAGCAAAATCAGGTATGTAGTGTTTCCTACTTAAAACAAACAAAAAAATAAACGGTGTTTTTTGTTTGTTTTAAGTAGGAAAATGCCTACTCACATAAATATGTTGAACCAAAACACGAATGCAATTGTTCAACACATTTCTTCAAATTTGGATATTTCTCATAGGAAACCAATGCCCAGAAATTAATCAAGACCTGAGGATGACCTTGCTTTTAGAAATATGTCGCAGCGCAGAGTAATAATTTCGTTTTGAAGTATAATGTGGTTCATTTGAAATGTATCTGCAAATTTTAGAGCCATTTCGTTGATACTACTATGCGCTCCCGCGTCCCACACGCTTCCCGTCCCGCTTATTGTTCATGCTTGCCGAAAACAAAAGAGTTAGCCATACTGCGATTCACAATACAAGATGATGCGTGCAGTAGTTGGTGATTGTGATTATATTGGGAGTCTGTTCTACGTATTAATATTTTTTGCCTAGTCAAGATCGACTGGAATATTGGTCGCGATCGACCTGTTTACCACCCCTGGTCTACATACATGTAATGCTTAGATCATGAACATACTACTACTCTTACATCGACGCACAATTCTTACGGTTTTAGTAAAATACAGTTAGGAGTTACTCAATTCATTTGTACTGGCCAGTGTGTCGACTGTCTCCAAGAGACTCAAAATTTACAATAAAGTGTGATGGAACTTCCAAAAGTATAAAAACTAACAATCAATTAGCCCGTTGTACAAGAAGTGTCGCTCTAATCACCATTACATATTTTACAATTCGAGTAATAGAACTACGATTATAAATTATGTGCGAATTAATTACATTGGAAAATTGTGTAGCTTACATTACATATTTAGTATATATATATATATATATATATATGATTTCGAAAAATTATTGCATATTGGTATCCTGTAAATCACAGGGACACAGGCGGGTGATTTAGTAAATTAACGTAGAATAGACATTAACGTACAAACTCACTTAAAAAAATTGAGGTTAACTTTTTTGATAGTTCGAATAAAACTGCAATAGATCTGTATTTATATTGTAGTTATCACGTCGAAGGATACTGTATTAGCGAATCACAACGCTGTGTTCAGAAATACGCTTCAATCTACCGACAAGTTATATAAAGATAATATAAGGCCTTTAATAATCAAAAACCTTAATTAGTTCACGGTCATGAAGAAATTGACCTTTAATTCATGGAATAGTATACACATTCTCCCAACAGACATATTGCATATTTTAAGAAAATATATAATAGTAATTTATGCAACTGTTGTATAATCAGTGGTATTAAAACACAAATGTGATAATAGTATCACATGAGTGTTTTAATACCTAATTATAACAGTTGCATACAAGACTTTATCTACAATCATGATGTGAATCCTCTATAAAAGAACCTATAACATTAAAAATGGCGGGAAATAACACGATAAGACAAGAATACGAAATTACGAATTAGTCTACAATTTATTGTTCTTTTTTCAAAATTTTAGCGATCTGGTGGTGAAAATGTAATTGCATGAGAATGTTATTTTTTTTAAATTCATAATGTCACGCGTTTGGATGATATAATGATCATATCATTGAGTGTTTTAATGTTGGCAATAAGCTAATTATTATAGGTTCTTTTTTATAGAGAATTAATAGCATGATAGTAGATAATAATATTTAAGATGACTTGAAATATACCATTGATTATCTGATGAATTATTTAATAAATTGAGTGAAGAAAAACAGATTAACAACTCTATTATTATCACATATTTTCTTGCGTTTTGTAATACATTTTATTTGTTATCAGTACACCTTAGTATCGTCTGTCAAAATATGCAACATGGCCGCCGCACAACATAAACTACAAAACTCTAAATCATATCTTACCACTAACTAGGCGTATTTATCTATTATGCATTATCTTTGGCGAATACACTGCTTACGGTACCAGACAAATCATATAACAAATGAGCAACGCTACTATTGTATTGTAACATACAAATATCGTTGTAAAATCTCACAAAACATTTTTTTATAATACTGAGTAAAAACTGACTGCTATCAGTTCCCACGTGTTAGGATATATCTAAAAGTGGTATACTTAGCACTACTATTAAATATACAATTATATCACTAAAAATCTTACTTTAAAAATACAAAAACTTCATGCATTTACGTGATACGTACAATTACACGCATTTCACATTTGTGCCGTTGCATTAACTCCTAGGCAGCCAAACTTCACAATCATATCCCGAGGCTAACATACTAGATTAATACAATAGTTACAGTTAAATTTGTGGTGTTACATGGGGGTCAGTACCTTCTCATGACATTATTTACTACATTTTGTTTATAATTAATTTATACAAAACCAATAAGAAACTCGTTTCGAATATGTTTCGTACATTCAAATAGATTTCTTTTCGCTCCTCTTGTCAATACGACTACACTCACGTTGGAATGATTACATTTGATAATCGAAAATTTAACTTACTTTAATAAATAAATTTTATCAATAGAAATTACATAATAAAAGCTAAGTTATAATAGTTATCATTATACAGTTTAGGTCCACACTATTGCAATAATATATCGCGTTGAGCACTCTACAATCTTTATACGACAAAATAATATCTTAAAGCATTTGTCGAAACGAGATTCGCGCTTAACTTATACACCTTATTATTTAAGCTATTTGTATAGAATGAAATGTACAAATTTGAATAAAGTTTGATCACACAAAAACAGACTATTAAATAATTTATACACAGAAACAGTTTTAGTATATACACGTATATATTGTAAACACAATACAAACGTACACCTATCGGGCTTGAAGCCGAAATATTCACTAATTATTTTTTTTAAACAATGCCAAGAGACCGTGTCAAGTTTCTAAGATTTGGCATTTCTGTGTCTCGTGCAGCCACCTAAAAAGTTTTTATTAATTTTATGTGTGACGTAATCCTCACATTGTCACCTCATATCATATTAGGCCTTATGTGAATTACATAAGATCAAATATTAAGAGTAAAAATGTTCTGATGTCGACAAACTTATCAAATTGTTTAGCAATAATAGGTCTTTTCGAGTTATCAAATGACACACGATTGCTTTCAGACGATATAAAGATGTGTAATTCTTTCTCAAATTCTCCTTAAGGCTAGATTGAGCGAAAATCGATTCAAAAACGGACAAGTATGTCACGGTCACAGTCTATAAGATTTAAATTTATTGAATAAAAAATTGAAGTATCACGTATTGGTCTTTAATTTATTACTTTAACACAGCCTTGTAATAAGTGGACATTATTTTTCTGAAAAAAAAAATCATTAAGATCAATTCTTTTTAAACCAATAAAGTAATTTTAATGCAATTCGTAATTTGACATTTCCAAAATAAACCCAACAATATTTTATGTTACATTATTATTTTATATAACGTTCTGCTTTCTCTGTAATATAGAATTAAAACAACATCATCCACATAAAACTACAAAGACTTGAGCAATTGTATGGAACCATAAAATAGTCTAGTGATAGCATGCATAACAAAGAATCGTATGGGGCACATAAACTACCGCAGAGAAAGCCACCACATATGGGTCAAAAGAGGCAGATGTACGTTTCAAAACCGTTCACAAATAAACATCCACAATAGAATTCCTTGTAGAACAACGTGAAAATTACAATAATCATATAGTACTTAATAGGTTCAATAATCTTTATTTCTATGTAAAAAATACTAATAAACGCTGTAAATAAGCATTGAAAACATATAACTAAATTATACTATACAGATCCATAAACTTCATTGTCAGTACTTTCATATCAAGGATTCATTTCAGATAAAGATAAAAATATAAATGACTTGAGGTAATTAATTCCTCTACATATCTTACCACTAATCTGTATATATGTGTACATACGACCAAAAAAATCAATAATGTATGTATATTTGATTGTGGTCATTGTGAACCAATAATTTAACCGGAATGTAGTCTATAAAATCAATCGAAATAAAGTCAATACAAAATATCACTATACCAATTCATTCTGTAACGAAACCACTCAATAACATCACTATGATCTGCATAGTGCATATTCAAAAGTGTATCTATACACAAATTACATAACAATACAGAATAAATCGCATTTTAAAGATAAAAGATCTATGACATGGAACAGATGTTGTTTAAATGGATATATCCGATACAATCACAACACAGGAAATATATCCTTCGAATACAAATTCTTTTCACTATAATGTCCACTACCAATTATTATCAATGTCAATACACAACCTTTTCATAGGTTTAGGTGTTAACATGGCACTTCACACTTTCTTCGTAAAAGCTCTCTACTTGAGTTTGTCATACCTACATAGCTTACAATCACTTCAATCGTTGGTAAAAACTTCACGTATAAAAGCGTAAGTAACTTTAAGTATTTGTTGTTCAAGTGAGCGATAGATATAGTTGTATTTTATTTTATTCCATATTATTATATTTTCATTTCGTTTGTTAACAATAGATTTGCATGACATTGAACCAACCAATATTGGGTATTAGTCAGTAAAAAAACATCTACCACCAAAGTTACTTAATTTTGTGAAGTAACTATTTTGAGTAAATAACATTTTATTTTCAAGATAGATTCGTATTCTTGGTTTAAATTATTTCAGGTTGCGTATGACACTGCTTACGTTACAGACAAATTCAGTACTTATTAAAATACGTGCATTGTCATGATGTATTTTTATAATTTTGTGTTTAATATATAGCTTTTGTGGTTTCTGCAACTGCAGTATCATAAGAGGTGTTTGCGTGTCGGTATGTTAAGTGTAGTGAGCACTAAACGGTTGGATTGTAAAATGCATCACACGCGATGAACCCACATACCTATTTAGCCGTAGTCGCGATTTTGTTTTCCGCATTAACCATCAAACTACCTAAACTGATTGCGTAATATTTGTTTTTCATCTAAACATTACAAGTCAGTGATGGCGTAGAGGTATCTAGAAACATATTGCGACTGCAACTACCGCTGCTTGCAGTAAGGTTAAATGCATCGCATGCGACGTGCGGACGCACTGTACTCTGTAGACACTATATCGAGACTGGTTTTCGTAGTAATCTTTATATTAAGAACAACACACATATTTTATTATCTTTCCCAATTTATCATCTTACTATTTACACACATTGCAGCAGTTTTTCATGTGAACATTGCCCTACAATTCAGTGACGGCGTAGAGATCTCTAGTATCGTGCTGCGGCGGGTTGGCGCGGCGACGATGTTGTGACGCAGGCCCCGCTGAAGCGGGAGCGGGGGCGGGAGCGGCAGGATGTCGTCGAGGGCGTTGCAGCGATCGATAATCTAACGCGGCGGCGGACAGCGGTTGCGGCTCAGGACGCCGCGGTGCGCGTACTGTGGCATATTTGTCGGTGGGTCGCTCGCCGCGCTCAGGTCTCTCAGTACGTTCGGAGCGTTCAGGACGTTCGGAGCGTTCGGGTCGGTCAGGTCGTTCGGCGCGGTGCTTGGCGGCGGTGAAGGTAGCGAGAGATGGCGCGGGTGTGGGAGCGGCAGGGCGGGGTCGCGGTGCGCGGGGCCCGAACGACGCATACTTCGGGTCGAACCGGTTCAGGCTCGTGACACGCCCTTGGCCCGGCGGGGGCAGCGGACCGGCTGTAGGTAACCAAACATATATATACATATGTGCTACGCCGAAGCTACCATGAACACCAAAACATTATAAAACAAAGCCATACAATGAAGTGAACTACGCATAGAAGATCGTATATCTTCTATGCGTGGTTCACTTCATTGACGTACCGTATTAAAAAGAAAAATATTTGTATATTAACATAAATATGCTTTTCAGGCTAAATAATAAAATTAGAAATATATATTTACAAATCTTTTAGGTTAGATAAACTTTCAGCTGAATATTTATAGCATCAAGTAACAAATATAAGAAATTGCCATATTCTTTTAAGGGGTTGTCCATTAATCACGTGAGGCTTGAAAGGGGGAGAGAGGTTTGATAAAAATCACGAAAATAACACAAGGGGGAGGGGGGGTGTAGTAAGATATCACATGTATTTATTTTCTTGTCAAACGCGCGGTTTTTAAACAGATGAGCAGCGCGGCGTATAGTTGTATATCTAGACTTGCCACGATGACGATCACGGTGACGGTAAAACATGGTTTCATTTTTTTAATAACCTTTTTTTAACGTTTCGGCAATAGGAATCCACGCATACCGAGATTAATTTGTTCGTATACTTAGTACACTATTTACTTAAATTAATATTTTTTGATTCGCTATGACGGGACTGCTCCCTGCCTATTATCATGGTCCTTAATTTCAGAATAAAATAAAATTATAATTTATACCTGTATTCAAAGGTAATATTTTGAAAATTTTAAAATTCTTTGTAGGTACTAAAAATATACGTGATGTTGGAAGGGGGGGGGGTTAGTCTTAAACCTCACAACGTATCACGAAGTGGGAGGGGGGCTGAAAAAATGCTAAAAAAAGATCACGTGATTAATGGACGGCCCCTAAGGATCTTGAATTAAAACATTTTTTAAGGTATAATCAAAGCATGACTTTTAGAGAATTTCTTTCAATATTTTTAAAAGTTTTTTAAAATATAGTATTTTTATTTTAATATTTATTTGATATTACTTAATAGATAGATAATAAAAACGCGAATACATCTAACTTGCCCGCTAACAGATGGAAAACGGCACAATAGATTTCTATCGTATTTAAGACAGTTCGACGCAATTTAGGTGTTCATGCTAGATGGATTCTAATAATAAAATTTGGAGATTCTTATTGAAATACCCTTATATAAATAACGTTTTCTGCACACTGTGTATCCAAATTTAAGTTCTATTTTCATGCTAGAAAGAATGCAAACTGGTGATTCCATTTAATGATCCTAACATCAAAGAGTCAATTTGCGCTTTATTAACGCTATTTAAAGTTGAAATTCAATCATATCTATCAAAACAGTGTGCGTGTGTGCGTTGGAGCACAGAATACATCGTTGGAGGATTTAATGGCACGTTGCAAAATTGAATAGTCAAAAAATGTAATAGTTCATTTTGACCTTTTTTGCAATTTGGTTGGCTATCTATAAAATAAATAGGAACTAAATACTGCCACATTACAAATCTTTTTGACCGGACGAAGTCTGTCCCTGCGTGGGTTTGCCGTCCCATACCAGGCGCGTCCCTAGGTGGTGGATAGGGGAACGCCCCCCAGATATGGGAGGTACCGGCCTCGGCCGGCGCGGGCCAAAAACGGTGGGGAAGGGGCGAAGTCCCCCCCTCTTTCTTAAGAGGGGGTGGAGCTCTCGCTTTTTGACCCTTCATGGGTCGTGGGATGGCTGGGTGCTTCACTGCGGCACCCGGCGGACCGCTTCACTGCGGCTTCAGGCGGCGGAGGAGCTGAGGTCCCCCCTCTTTGCTGAGAGGGGGTCAGAGAACTCACTCCTAGCACCGCGGTCACCGTTCGCGGCGGCGTGACGGGTGGCGCGTTTCGCGCCTCGGTGCGCTCGCACCATTTGTGGGCCCCACTCGGGGGGCACTGGCCACCTTCGGGTGGCGTGGTACGGCGGACCTCCAAAGTCCGCGGCGCGGCGGGGTCGGCGGCCACGGGTTGTGGCTGCCGATTAGGTCTTCGGACCCCCGTCGGGCAACCTGTGCGCTCCCGTCGATGTCGTGGATCATGTCTCGCGGCCGGCGCGCGGGTCCCGACCTATCGGACTGCCAATTTGGATTCCGGCGGGGGCGATCAACGCTGGACGCCGTCCAGCGTGTTCGTTCCCTGTCGGAGTCTGCAGTCCGATTGGGGGGGTTGGCGTTGGCGGTGTCATTAGACATCGTCAACGCCTGCGGCACTCTCCCCTGGCAGGCCATTAGGGAGGCGCTCGTATACCACGAGTTGCCTCCCTACCTGCGGGCCGTGGTCGAGGACTATCTGCGCGACAGGACGATCGGCGTGATGGGACGGGACGGGATGGAAACGTCGAGGAGGGTCAAATGCGGCGTTCCGCAGGGGTTGGTGTTGGGACCCCTGCTATGGAACCTAGCATACGACACGGTCCTTCGCACCAGCCTTGCCACTGGGGCCGACTTCGGGCCGGTGCTCAGGCTTGCCGAGCTTGGGGTGGCATGTGTCGTGCGGGCGATCCGCCGGCTGGGTTTAGAAATAGCGGCTCACAAAACGGAGGTCCTATGGTTCCACGGCCTTCCGAGGCGCCAGGAACCACCCAGCTGCCGGATCCGGGTGGGTGACGCGGTGATCCCGGTGGGGCCGTACATCAAGTACGTCGCCGGCGGGCGCGAGGGAGAGGGATGGACGACGCCCCTTCCGTGGCCGGGAGGCGTCGTCGGTGGAGGACACCGGGGGAGGTAGTGTAGCCTCCCCCGAGGAGGGCTCCCCTGTATCGACGGAGGAGCGGAGGCTGGAGGTTCCCGGGGGCTCCCTACATGCCTGAGGAAGGCCATCCCCGAGATTTTTAGTGAGTAGGCGTCCCCCTTCTGGGGAGGAGAGCCCCACATAACTGCCGGCTCGCCACAGCCGGGGTATGCAACTTAATGCATTTTCCTCAGGGGGAACTCTGGCCTAGGCCTAGGCTTACAAAACCTTTTTAGTTAGGTTAGTAAAATAAGTAAAGATATGAATTATATATGGATTTTGCATTATTGTGAAATTAAACAAGGATATTAATCAGTAATTATATAAACAATGAATAAAATTAAATAAAATTATAAAGTAATACCAATTATATAAACTTGAAGTAACGATTTTCAGTATATATATATCATCAATACATAGTATAAAACAAAGTCGCTTTCGCTGTATGTCCGTATGTATGCTTAGATCTTTAAAACTACGCAACGGATTTTGACGCGGTTTTTTTAATAGATAGAGTGATTCTTAAGGAAGGTTTGTATGTATAATAAATGCATAATATAGTAGAGAAACACTGATAAATTTAAAGGTTTCTAATGTGATGTCGTAAATAAGCACGTTTTTTTGCGCTTATATTGCAAACGCTGGCTGAACCCTACGAGATAGACCAAAATAATGTACTACAGTATTGTACAACTTACAAAAATCCACAAAAAAGTCCGCGATGGTATATGTCTATCTCTTAGGGATAACCCACCATAACCATTTTTTCACTGCACCCGTGCGAAGCCGGGGCGGGTCGCTAGTATATATATAAGATAGAAATTACCAATTGCTAACGCCGTATAGAAAAGAAAACTAAAGACGCGATTCAATTACAAAGCTGGACATGATTGAATAGCTATTTCGACCAGTTGATTGCGGCATATGTGTAATGAATGAAAAGCGTTAACTCACCAGCGTTTTGCTCTGAAGGTAGAGGCCCGCCGCCGCCGCCGGGCCGTTCTCAGTAGAAGTCGTTGCTCTCGAGCGTCTTGCACTGCTTGCTGAGCGTGGCGTACTTGCCGTTGTGCGGCGCGCGGCCCAGCGTGTGCGAGCCGCCGAGCGAGCCGAGCGCGCCGAGCGCCGCGCCCGCGCCACCGCTGCTCGGCCCGCTCGCGCCGCGGCCCAGCGTTGCGCTTCCGGACATGCGCGACCTGTTGCTATTACTACATTTTAACGATATTATAACCCTGTATTATTAACTATAACAGGGAATATTTTTATTGTGCAATTTATGAAAGTGATACTTAGTGAGAGGATTAATAGTTATTTATGCAACTGTTGTATAATCAAGGGTATCGTAACACTCATGTGATACTATTATCACATTCGTGTTTTAATAACGGTTGCATACAAGACTTTATATACAATCATGATGTGAATCCTCTATAAAAGATTCTCATAATTGTTTGTTTGCGATTTCCAATATTCGAGTGAAAAAATGGCGGGGAATAACACGATAAGACGAGAATCCGAAATTACGAATTAGTCTACAATTTATTGTTCTTATTTGAAAATTTTTGCGATCTGGTGGTGAAAATGTCATTCCAGGAAATGTTCTTTTTTTGAAATTCATAATATCACGCGTTTGGATGACATAATGATCATAATATCATTAAGTGTCTTAATGTTGGCAATAAGCTAATTGTTATAGGTTCTTTTATTGAGGATTAATAGCATGATAGTAGATAAAAATCATTAATGTGATCGAATGAAAGAGGCTCACGGCGAGTGAGATCACGCGAGTTTTTTAAGACTTATACTCTGTCCATTATGTTATTTTCTTTTTGACAGATCGCGCGTATGAAATATTGTTTCTATTTTCAAATTATAGTACTACAGTAATAATATACTTTCTAGACGGGTAACACCCACATAGTGAAGTGCTCTGTGCATAACAAACTACCACAGACAATAAGCAGTTCTTGAAATCAGATAAATCGATAAATTGTCTTCAAATCAAATATTTGTAAATTTATTTATTTCCTTCTCGACAGCTACCTTACATTATTTATAGGTATGTGAATTTTAATATTAAAACGCATATGTAGTTAATAACATCTACGTCAAGTTTAAATCAAGAATTATGATCAAGAATACTTAGAAAATCACATACATACCATTTTTTTAACAAACTAGCTAGGTAATTGGTAATTCGCCAAAAATATAAAATTTTGCCTAATTTACTTGGCATGTGTAAAACTTTATTTTTTCATATATTTCTGATCCATTTAAGAGAGAAAAAGGAAAACTTTCTTAAATGGATCAGAAATATACGAAAAAATAAAGTTTTACACATGCCAAGGAAATTAGGCAAAATTTTATATATTTGGCGAATTACCCCAATTGGGTAATTCGCCAAATATATAATATAAAAATTAAACAAGTAAATTTATTTACATTATTTATTACATAGATTCATCAGATTCTTCTTCGTAAATTACACTAGACTCGTCAGTTGAGTCCTCTGTTACATAAATAACCAATTCTTGTGCCATCATGTTATCAATTGCAACAGCCTAGACAACCCCATAGCCAATATATGACAATTTATTTCATGTATTTGAAAAAACCAGATAAACGAATTTAATATTTATAATAAAAATAAAAAAATAATATCGCTGCATTAAATCGATTAAAAGTTCTTAAATAAAATCGATATTCTGTTTTAATCGAATCGGTAACTTGCGAGTTCATCACTGATTTCAAAATATCTTAAACTGTCAAAAAAGAAAATAATATAATGGACAGAGTATAATTACGTACAGTTGAATACTTTCTCTACCAGTGGCAGTCTCCATACAAGCCGATGCCCAGTACACTTACCAATCGAACAGACATGTATAAACTCATTTAACCTTCTTTTACGTTGGTAAGAAACTATTTTAGCAGAAATAATATTTATTATTTATTTGAGTTTTAATAAATTACAAAATAATATAACTATATTAGTCAAAAATCTACCTACTTACACACATTACAAAACAATTTCATTCAATGCGCAATATTACTCGAACACGCAACGAACTCATCAAGCTCCACTGACCCACCCTACAGCTCCACCTATCTGCTCGTAAACGAAATCCCTCGAACAAGCACAAATATGTGTTCTCTGACACATCTGTAGCTCCGCTCATAGTCGCAGGCAAACACAGAAATATTGCCTAAAAGAAGGTGATCTCCGGCATCCTGCACACATATTTCGAATATCACATTTGCCTTCTCTTAAAATCGCAATTACATCAACGGAAAACAACACTTTATAAAACACACCATACCCCGCCATTATAATCTATTTTATGATTATGTAAAGCAGAAATCATAATTCGTGAGACTATTTTGATAGGTCAGTGCCTGTAATTATGAAACTTTAGTTCATTGACGCAGGATTACATTTGCGATAAGAGCTTGTGATTAATTGATACTGACAAATAGTACAGTTAGATTGCTGTTTAATGAAATTCCGTCAGTTTTGACAGTTTGAGTTGAAATTTGATAGCAACAAACTTCTCTGCTTGTTACTTTAGACATGATAAGCATTTAAATGTAGACAGTCTGTTTGTAAATTACAGACATAAAAAAGAGTTGGTACCTGGGTCGGTCTCGCTCGCCGAGGTCCATCAGCTGAACAGCCGCGCTATAAGAAGGAGGTTTGCCATTGGGGAAGGGCGCTGGTCTGGGCAGAGTGCGACTAGCGGCGCTACTGCCACCGCTCGACAAGAACGGCGCCTGCTCCTCGGTACCGCCGCTGCGTCTGTGCAAATCGCACACCATGTTAAGTTATTGTACAACAACAAAAAATAAACTGTTCCGAGCCGAATGTTCTGTTCGTGTCACATTTTATGCCAACAACGTAAGGGATAAAAAATCAAAAATGTTAACAAATCAAACCCTCAGTGGAAATTCTAACTGAAGACAGAGTGCAGATTCACGTGACGCTTACAAAAGTACTCTAGAAACGCCTTCTAAAACGGACGTATTTTTCATAGCGTAAATGAAGATTTACAGCAAGAATACGGACTTGAAGTGTTACGGATTTGTGTTTTGGCTGTATGAACAAATAGTAAGCTCAATGAGTGTTTATTAATTTTCGAAAACCGAACCCGAGTATGTACCTATATGTAATGAACGCGCCTGTAACATTTTATGTACAAACAGCGATTTTACAAAAGTTCCTAACTACACCGCACACACACACTTTTGCTACACCAAATGCATTTTTCATTATTACAGCATCATATATGTTCCCAACGAGGGAGTAATTATGTAACAGACTCTAGTCAAACATGTTGGCCTAGCGCGCGTTGGTCTTCACACACAGCTTATGCAGGTTCCCTAACGATTTTATCCTTCATCGTAGCGACGTCGAATGAACATATGAAAATTGTATAATTAAAAAATCAAAGAATACTACACACGGACTACACAATCAGGATTTACAAAGATACAGGTGCATTCATTATGTTATATTTTATTTTATTCTGAACCACGAACAGTACTAAAATGCACAGATTTATCAAATACACTTGACCATAAACTTTTCTACTACTACGGCGTCGACTTGATAATTGTCGTCTTAATTTTTAA
>JAYEAL010000799.1:0-22765 GCA_036419045.1 Scirpophaga incertulas
GACATAAAAAAACATAAATTTGCTCTGCCTTACCTAGTAACGAAATAAACTGAATTACTCGTATCAGTCACACAACATCAATCACTCTTCATTATAATGGAACATGTATTTTTTTATATTATAATTGAAAGAAATCCGTAGGGTTTTATGACCCAATGTCGTCATTCTTGTTTTAGATATCTACTTAAAAGAAATGTATACTCCATCTACAACCTAAATAAGACAGCAGTAACTATTAGGTACTTAGCTGGGAGCGCCGGAAACCACCCAGCTGCGGATCGGGTGGATGACGCGGTAGTCCCGGTGGGGCCGTACATCAAGTACCTGAGCCTCACCCTGGACCGCCGCTTCGAGGAGCATTTCGTGCGTTGGTCCCTCGAGCCAAAAAGGGTGGCGGGCGCATTGCATCGCCTGCTGCCCAATCTCGGGGGTGATGGGGGTCTCGGGAGTTCGCCGCCTGTACGAGGGCGTCGTGCGATCCGTGGCCATGTATGGGGCTCCCGTGTGGTCGCAAGGCTGCGCGCGAGGTCCCCCTGCTGCAGAGCTCTGCTACGGAGCCTGCAGCGGATAATGGCCATAC
Organism: Scirpophaga incertulas; assembly: GCA_036419045.1. Classification (NCBI taxonomy): domain Eukaryota; kingdom Metazoa; phylum Arthropoda; class Insecta; order Lepidoptera; family Crambidae; genus Scirpophaga; species Scirpophaga incertulas. The sequence continues at coordinate 581 of JAYEAL010000799.1, forward strand.
GGATCGTACGAGGCTACCGTACAATGCAATGGGGGGAGTGCCCTGGAACCCGCGCACGAAGTGCCTAAGCGGGAGTGGCACCGACGGATTGTGGCGGCCTGGAGTGCGCAGCTCGAATTAAGGATTGCGCGCGCCAGCGGGCCGTCGGTGCCGTACTTCCGCACCTCGAAGGTTGGCTCCACGGAAGGAGGAGGTCACCTACTGATTGACTCAGATACTAACCGGGCACGGCTGCTTCGGTGAGTATCTGTATCGAATAGGACGGGAGGGATCGACATTGCCACCACTGCGCATCCGACCTTGACTCGGCCCAGCACACGCTGGCGGAGTTCCCCGCGTGGGCCTCCGAGCGCCGAGTCTTGGTCGCAGAGATCGGCGAGATCTGTCTCCGCCGGCATTGATTGCGGCAATGCTGGCGGACGAGGGAGGTTGGAGGGCTGTGGCCTCCTTCTGTGAAGCAGTGATGCTCCAGAAGGAGGTCGCCGAGCGGGTCGGAGATGGCCGATCCCGCTCGAAGAAGGCGGCGCCGGGCTCGGTAGCACAGCCGCGGCGCCGCCGCGGGTCGTCGGCGGGCGCGAAGAAGTCGCGCGACCGCTACGGCGACCCGGGATGGACCACGCCCCTTCCGTGGCCGGAGGGCGTCGTCGGTGGAGGAAACCGGGGGGAGGCTAGAGGGGTCTAGGAAGGGGAGCGGAGGCTGGGGGTTCCCGAAGTGGCTTGATGTTCCCGGGGCTCCCTACATGCCTGAGGAAGGCCATCCCTGAGGTTTTTAGTGGGTAGGCCTCCCCCTTCTGAGGAGGAGAGCCCCACATAACCGCCGGCTCGCCACAGCCAGGGTATGCAATTTAATGCACTTTCTCTCAGGGGATCAAAAAAAAAAGGTACTTAGTTGGGAAAATCTGGAACCAACACAGGCTGATGAACAAGTAAATTCAGAATTAGATACATCTACATATCTAATGTTGAATAGTAGGTCTGGTTAGTACGTCTACAGAGGTAAATCAGAGACGGATTGGTAAGTATGTATAATCATGTAAGCTCAGAGGCACATCATCACAGCTCATATATGTCCCCACCGAGGAGCACGAGCCTACCCTAACTACGTTAGGGCGATTAGGCCTTAGTCAGCCACGCTGGCCCAGTGCAGGTTGGTTGACTACGTACACCTTTGAATCGCTTCGCAGATGTACGCAGGTTTCCTCACGATGTTTTCCTTCACCGTAGGAGCGTCCGATAAATGTACATATGAAATTCGGAACGAAAAACACATTGGTACACGGTGGAGGATTAGACCCCAAAGATTGGTCCTTCGAGCCGGATTTTTTATCGGGAACCGTTAACAATGTTTTGGGGGTTGATGTCAATTAAATCTAAATGTCAAATTAAGCTAATGTCAAATGTCAATGAGTGCCAAAAATATTAAATTAAAATGCAACGCGAGAGTTGTTGTCACGACTTCTAATTGAACACTAAATCAAAACTATGTATAATTTAACCATTACGGCAACAGATCGCAGTTCATTGCACTGATATTTGTAGGTCGCGATCAAAGTGCACAATTGACGCGCCTAATTGACAAAAATATAAAATCTTATAATTGCAATTTGCACTGTACTTTGTATAAAATGCGTTGAATCCCAAGGCCATTGCAGTTTAGCTTTATAAAAATGTATAACATCCTGTCTTTTAAAAAAAGTATCCATATTAATCACAACAACCATTTTTGCAGACTACACATGTTCACTCACAGACAATTTAACGCAAACTAAGCTCATCATAATATTATAAACAGACAACACGTTTAAATATAAGTAGGTACTTACTGGTTAGATGATATAGGTATTATAATATGATAAATCGTATTATAATTTTCATTTAAGTAGTAAAAAGTTTGCCAATTTAAGAATCCTTGCACTTCTTTTCATTGTGATTCATATATTATTATAATCACTGTCTATAATAATAATAGACCAAATAAATAACCACTTTTAACGCATTTGCAAATAATTCACTTTGGTGACAAACTTGCATCACGGCCGGTACATGTCTGTTTGTTTACAAACTTCGGCACGCGAGCGCGCTGAAGCCCGCCGCCTCGCGGCCCGCGCCATTCGTCCGTCTTGAACCCCGAATAGGCCTCTCAGATACCGTACCTAGTGCCCGCTTAAGGATATTTAAGAGACGCAAGATTGTTGTCACAAAAACATGATAAAAACTTTACAAATTAAGTATGATATTCAATGAGGACACGATAAGATCGGTGAACTGAACTTAAAGTATACGTGGTAAATTATACGCTGAACACTAGCTCCCTCCAAATTTCAGTCGGACGATGGCGGAACTATATTATACGCTAAAAGGCATTATAGTGATGGAATTACGTCCATGCTAATTTTTCGCCCTTGCATTCTAATGATCATAAGGGACTCTTGGGCTAAAAATGAGGGTCGATCAATCTTGCGTCCGTATTCCGACGCACAAAGTCAGTCGGACGCAGCATCATCGGTAAAAAGCGCCATGTAGGACGCAACATGTCCTTCAAGATGTATATATATATATATTATACTAGCTGACCCGCGCCCACTTCGTTGGGCATAATATTAATAATCCCCGAAGCGAGCACGAAAGCGAACTGAATTAAACCCGAAGCCATCGCGCGCCGTCCGCTGATGATGATGATGATGATGATGACACTCAGCAATAATGTGGCTTTCTATTGGTGAAAGAATTTTTAAAATCGATGATGATGATGATGATGATGATGATGACGACACTCTGAAAGATTTAAACTATCCTATCTCTCAAGTTGGATCGAACTGCACATGGTGTGCGAATTTTATTATAATCGGTTAAGTAGTTTAGGAGTTCATTGAGCACAAACATTGTGACATGAGATTTATATATATTAGATATATATATATAAATAAATATAAATTTTACACTTTCTTTATCTATCTATATTATATAAATATAATTAGATAAAGAAAATGTTCTTAGTTTATATTTAATATTATTTTCATTAAGTTCTTTTTTAAAACTAACTGGAAGTTCATTTAATAGTTTAGGAACCTGGAGACCTATTTTTGAATTACGAATGCGACTTCGAAATCACCGATGTGACTAATAATCACCGATTTTCAATAATTCTTATTTTTGAATGTCACTGATGTGACTACCTTAGTCACAGGTGTGATTTCATTACGAGTGCCCTCACCCACTCGTAATCAAGTCATACTTGTGGAAATGTTATCTGTGTTTTGTTTGATTTTTCAGTCTATATATTTTTCATTCATATATATATGAATGTAGCATATATTATATATATAATAACCATAATGGTTAAGCCGACAATAATCGGCAGCGGCTACATTCTGCGTGGAACCGAACTCTTATATTTATGTGTGTACTTTATCTATGTTGGCAGCTCTGCGATCGACTTTCAAAAATTGGGTATTTTGGAATCCGTGACCTCAAAGTCACCGCTGACTATTTAGTCAGCGGTGATTTCGAAATCGCATTCGTCATTCAAAAATAGGTCTCCTGATAAGACAACATCTACTTACCGTACTGATTACAGTATCGAGGCAGAATGAATTTAGGAGCTCGCCGTGATTGATCCAGTGTAGCCTTATCTAGATTCACATAGGATTCATTGTAAAAGTTTTCAACCAGAAGTATATATTTCAACTGATCGTGAATAGGTATGATTTTACAGTGATTAAAAAGTTCATTAGTATCTTTAAATTTTGCTTTGACTTTCTCTGGTACTATGGTTTTAAGTATTTTAGACTGTAAACAATAAATTTGGTCAAGATGTGATTTAAAAGTGCGCCCATAGGTACTCAGGCCATAGAATATAATTGTTTCACCAAGAGCTTTATATAAATACTAGCTGTGCCCGCGACTTCGTCCGCGTGGAATAGTTATTTTGAACATCATATTTTTTTTTGCAAACAACCAGCTCAGCTGTTACCCGATCTTGACAACGCGACATATCCAAATTTGATTACTATAAAAATCATTCTAGTGAGTTAACCTTAAAAGATAGACATATAACTGTCGCGCACATTTTTTTAAATCATTTTAGAAGGAATAATTCTTCCATACATATTTTTTTGGTATCTAGAACCGTTTCCGCAGCGCACGCAACGGAAGCCCTCACAGATGATGATGAAGATAATTTTCCCCGTTTTTTCCATATTTTCCACTATTTCTTCGCTCCTATTAGTCGCAGCGTGATGTTATGTTGCCTAAAGCCTTCCTCGATAAATGGGCTATCCAATAAAAAAAGAATTTTTCAATTTGAATCAGGAGTTCCAGGGATTAGCGCGTTCAAACAAACAAACAAACAAGCTCTTCAGCTTTATAATATTAGTACCTATAGATAAAAGAGTAAAATGTGAAATCTGGCGTTTGACAATTTTGAATTTCGCCAATATGGCTCGCAATTTATCACATACACTGTTAATATAGTCTACCCATTTAAATTGGTCATCTATTATGAGGCCAAGATACCTTTGTTTGGTTTAAACGTCTAACGGTTCGAATGTGTAATTTATGTTATTATTATGTAGGCAATTATGATTATGTGCTATCACTTTAAGAGTGTTAGATTTACGGTTTTGACTGGAACTTACATACATGAGTTTTGTGTTTTCTTTATTTAGTACTAACCCAGCATCATGAGACCATTTTGAAAGAGCAGTAAAGTCTTCTTGCAAGTTTCCTAATGCTATATTAATGTCCTTATTTGCAGACACGAGGCAAGTGTCGTCTGCAAACTGATAAATCTCACATTTGGTAAGCATATTAACGGCATCATTTAATATTGGAATATTTTTGTTAGACATTTAGGAAAGTAAATTTTTAAAAGTATTTTAAATTATCTCACTTCTTTTAATTTTTATATTCATAGAAATCTTACTTTAATATGTATGAGCTCATGACCGTATATTAGGGAAAATATTCATACACAAATATCTGACTTCTGATTGAGACTGACTGTTTTTATTTTATTATTGAGGTTAAATTCGAAAACAGCAATGTAAATGCATTCTCTGTCAGGTTCATGAAATTTGATTGCAACACATTTACGTATTCAGCGGTCAGGGAGCTGCTCATATAATTTATTCTTTTCGTTATTTCATATATCTATATATACAGCAAAACATTTCACATATACACCTTGATCATGAAAATACAGTAAATATAATATTTAATAAATATAAAAAATCAAAATTTTTGAATTCGACTTTTATTGATACAACAATTTCTTACCTATATCACGAAATACAATCTATATTTATTAAACTTTATTATTTATGTATCATAAATAGAGATCGGATAATCGGATGCATATTTACCTAAAGTTAGTTTAAGACAAAGTATGGAAACGGCTTTTTATTGTTTTGTTAAATAAAAATCCCGGGATTGCGGAATTGGATAGCCGGATGTTTATTTATTTCTGTGTGAATTATATTTAGCAGAATTGAAATCACAGTGGAGAGGCAAATATACTTATTTATTTTTCAGTAGTTCAAAAGAGAGTTAGTGACAGAATGTAAATATGTCATGGTATAAAAAAATAGGAACCAAGGGTGTGCTATTAGAATTAGTCAAACCAAGGAGTATTATTTCTACACCTCCCCGTAATGGTACACCCTGTAGGTAAATAAAAATTAATAACAATAAATCCGTATCAAAGTTATGCTGTACACTAAAGCCATAAAACTAAACACTTAACTAACACAACATAATAAACAAACAGAAGTTTACCTTGTAGACATGGAATATACATGTTTTATTCAGGGTTGCGGTAGAGTAGTCTATGCCTACATTTCTTTTCTTTAATATGTTGAGAGCATTGACACAAAGATGACCGAGACGTCTATGCCAGAGTGACATAGGTTCCTTGATACTCGTCAAGTTTGCCGCTTCTATCGTATTAAGTTTGAAAAGATTATTATGTATAAAAGCAGAAGCAATCATTCGGCCGGTAACTTTACAATAATCTTTTGGAAATATAAATGCTCCCTTGTTAGAAAATATGACCACGTAGCCCTTTTTTCACTAACTATTAACTGACAATAAGTTTGTGTTTAATTTAGGTACATAAAGAACTTCTGAAATTTGGTGTATATGTTTAGAAATATTTAAATTTACAGTACTTTACCTTCGCTTAAAATTTGGCTATTGTTAGCCACGGTCACAGGTTTTATGACGCGCGAAAGGTTTGTGAAATGATCCTTTCTGTTGCTCATGTGAGATGTTGCACCAGAGTCTAAATACCATATATCCTTTGGATCTGTGAGAGAATGAAATGAAGATGAAAGAATGAAATCAGTTGTATTATTAATATCTAAATTACTATCTACACTATTAACATTTTCTTCATTCTTCTTCGTCCTGGTATTTACATTTATGCGTTTTCTGCATTGCGAGACGAGGTGCCCTTTCTTCTTACAATATGTGCAGAACAAAGGTTTGCTATGCCTGGGTTTCCCTGTCTTGAAAGTGATTAGTGCATTAGAATTACTGTTCACGGAATTTCCTCTCAAATCTTCTTTCAATAAGAGAGAAGAGACTGTGTCGACGGTAATTTTGGTGCCAGAGTGTTCGAAAGCCATAACTAATGGATTGTATGTTTCTGTTAGTCCTGCCAGCATCACAATTCCTATGAATTCGTCTTCGACGGGTGAATTTATTTGGATAAGTTGTTGCTGAGTAGATCTAATAGAATTTACGTACTCCTCCATTGAGTTTATACTGATCCAGCTTGGAATTGAAGAGTTTCTTCAAAAGATTTAGTCGCCTGAGTAGTCCACTAGATGCATACTATCTTTCAGTTTCCTCCATGTTTTTCTTCGGCTGTGGCACAGCTTGGACGATGGGAAAAATATGGGATTTGAACCGCTAAGCATATTTAGCACGAGCTTTGCTGTCATTTCGACTAAAAACTACTGCCTCTTGAGTTTCTTAACTTCTTCTGGCTTACTTACGTAATCCCAGAGGTCCAGGTCCGTTAGGAGCATTTCAATTGAGAATGCCATGTGCTTTTAAATGGGAATATTCATATGGGATCCAAATAAAATATTTACTTACTCAGTTTTCAATCTCTCTATATATTCACTTTTTATTTTACAAATCATCTTGCCATCAGTTCAATTGTAAACATCACTAGATAAAAAAAACTCATTATAAAATAATTATAAATGCCCCAAACATTACTTCAACATTTTTTACTATCTATTTTTACAACTTCCAACTTCAAAAAAATCTCTTTGATTCCCTATTTAAATTATGACTATCAAAACCATAGATCACAAAATTTCCATATACTAATATCCCCTCTAAATTTTGTCTTTATATCTTTATACATAATCAAATAAAACCCAAAACAATTATTACCACAGTAGAAACACAATAACACACAAAACTGAAACATTATTCTAACTACACACTATTTAAATAACAATCCTTTTTCACATCTTACTCAAAATATAAACTAAAAAAACTTTTGAATGAAAACTCGAAACAATTAAAACTAAACAAAATAACTACCTACCTAACTACGAAGAGTTCACAGTTTAATCACCGATCACTCACAATACACTTTCTTAAGCGCAAAAACTTAGTTCTGTCCAATCCTTTAGTCAATATATCTGCAATGTTGTTGTTTGTTTGACAATAAATATTTCAATTTAAATTTTGTTCTATTTTTTCTTTAATAAAATGAAATTTCACATCAATGTGTTTGCTTCTCCTGTTTAATATTCCATTTTTAATAAGCACTATAGCTGATTGGTTATCTACAAATAATTCTGTTTTTGGAACTGTACCAGTAATCTCTTTTAATAGACTCTGTACGTAAAGCAGATCCTTAATGCATTCAGCAGCTGAGATGTATTCTGCCTCTGTACTGGACAATGCAGTGACGGATTGCTTTCGCGAACACCAATGAATCGGTCCACCACCATACATAATAAACAAAGCCAGTCGTGCTTTTCCTACAGTCAGGATCACCTGCGAAATCTGCATCACAATATGCTCTCAAAACTTTGTCATTACTCCGAGAATACTGAATACCTGAACTTACTGAACATTTTAAATACCGAAAAATATTTTTAATATTATTAAAATCATTAATATTGGGACATTCCTGATGTCTACTACAGTACCCAACATGAAAAGAAACATCTAACCTTGTTTTATTTACCAAGAACAATAATGAGCCAATCAACTGTCTATAACGATGTACATCATTACTATTACCTTTCCCCTCTTGATGTACATCAACCAAAATATCTGGATATACACATTCTTTTATATTATTATATCCTAATTTTTCTAACATTTGTTCAATATATGACTTTTGGTATATTTTTTATGTAATTATCTTGAACCAAAACATCAAATCCAATAAATTTTCCTATTTTATCAAATTTTCTCATTTCAAACTCTTTTTCTAAATTTAAAATTATTGAATTTAACTCTGATTCATTATTTCCTATCAATAATCCATCATCCACATATATAGCTAAATAAATATCTTTACCTTTACACTTAAACAAACATGGATCTAACTTTAATTGTTCAAAGCCTAACTTTTTAAGAAAATCTGTTAATTTTATGTTCCACATTAAAGGTGCCTGTTTCAATCCATATAAACTCTTTACTAATTTGCATATTTTATTCTTTTCTGCTTTATAACCCATCGGAATTTCCATATAGACATCCTCTTTCAGATCACCATACACAAAATGCTGTTTTCACATCAAACTGCTTAATTTTATATCCTTTTTGCCCAGCAATCGACAATAAAATTCTCACACTAGTAATGTTAACAACAGGACTATATGTTTCTTTATAATCAATATTATATTTCTGAAGAAAACCCCTAGCTACTAATCTCGCTTTATACCTACCACCAGGTTTTATAGTAAAAATCCATTTACTAGAGATAACTTTTCTACCTTTAGCTTCAGCCCGATCTACTAACACCCATGTTTTATTTTTCTCTAACGAATCTTTCTCCTCTTTAATGGCTTGTTTCCATTTCTCTTTTTCATCACTTTCTAAGACCTCATTATAAGTTAAAAATGACATATCTAAATCATAGTCCTCAAACTTTTGCGGTAAACGTCTATTCCTCTCAGGCATAACTCTCCTTTGTAAATTCTCCTCAAACTCATTCATAACATTTTCATCATTTCTACCATCACCTATAATCTCACTGATTTCATTACTATTTCTAGCATCACTATCATCTCTACAACCAGTTTCATTTCCAACCAACGATTCTTCACAACAATCCATAAAAATATCATCACCTTCATCATTGACCCTTTCTTCATCAACTACCCTATCTTCATCACAAACACCATCTATATCAAAATTATTCTCTTCATCACCAATCATATCTTCATCAACAACTATATCTGTATCTTCCTCTAAAGTGTTCCCTTTTCTCTCATTTCACTGCTTCTATCTATATTTCTGTTACCAAAATGAACATGTCCCCTCTCAAATTCAACATTTTCTGTAGTTGATTCTCTCCTGACACAATCTTCCCTTTCCTGCTCTAACCTGTCAAAATCTTTAAATAAATCCATCAAATCATTTCTTTTTGTTTGTTTCCTACACTGTTTTAAAAATATTTCAATCTTATTTCTATCATCAATAAACTTCACATCTCTCGAATAATGAATCTTGCAACTAACCGGATCCCATATTTTATAACCATTATTTGTGTATCCAACCAAGAGTCCTTTGTTACATCTAGAGTCTAATTTTCCAATTTTATAGTTCCTTTTAAAATAAGCCAAAGATCCAAATATATTCAAATGTTTTAAATTTGGAACCCTACCATACCATAATTCTGCTGGAGTTTTATCATTAATTGTATTAAATGACCTATTTAATAAGTATGCTGATACCATCACAGCTTCACCCCATAATTCTTTAGGCAAGACATTGTCAAATAAAAGTGCTCTAGTTCGTTCCATAATAGAACGATTCAAGCGCTCCGCTTTGCCATTTTGTTGTGGGCTATAAGGTATTGAATAGTCTATGAAAATTCCTTTATCCAAACAATATTTTTTAAACATATTACTAGAATATTCGCTCCATTATCGCATCGAAATTTTTAACTTTCTTTCCAAAATGATTTTCTGCCAAAGTTATATAATTTTTAATTTTAGAGAATGCCTCATCTTTTGTTCTTAGTAAATAAACCCTGGTAAAATGTGTAAGATCATCCAAAAACGTAATAAAATATTTATAGCCATCCCAAGTTTCTATGCCAACTGGACCACAAATGTCACTATGAATAATTTCAAGAGGATTTTTGGCTCTATATCTAATTGTATTAAAAGGTTTCCTACATAATTTAGATTGGATGCAGATTTCACAGTTATCCACCTCTTTTTGATTTCTGTATTGATTCCAGATACTATATTTTTTGTTTTAAGTATTGAATCATGACCAAGAGCTCTATGCCAAAATGTTGCATTTTTAACAAAATGTACGGAATTTTCGACTGACCTTGTAATTGGTAGATTGTACCTTTCAACCCAAAGTCTTACGGAAAACAATCCATCACCGTCACGGGTAGCAGTAAGAAGGCATCCTCCACTCAATGCATCAAACACTTTACATGTCTTTCTGAAAAAGTTAATTTCACAATTATTCTCAACTAATTTCGGTATAGAGATCAAATTCTTTTTTAAGTGTGGTACAAAATAAACATTTTTTAGTGTAATATTTTCGGATTTGCAATAAATCTCCAATTGTGTCAATGGCATGCACATTACCATCAGCTGTCATAATTTTATAATTACATTTTTCAAAATTTTTAAATAAATGTGAACAATTTATAGTGTGACATGTAGCTCCAGAATCCAGAATAAATTCAATTTGTTCTTCATTTTCAAAAATGTTTAAAATGCTTACCGAATTATTTCCTCTAATCAAAAATTTTACTTATAATGAGTGTTACTTTTTGCAAAATTTGCAGTTAAAGTTTCCTTTTACACTCCGTGTGTTTATGTCCAAAGTTAATACAGTGAATATATAGAGATTGAAACTGAGTAAGTAAATATTTTATTTGGATTCCATATGAATATTCCTTTAAAGGTCATGGGCCTATCATAGCATTTAGATGTTTGATTTTAAATAGAGTAATATGTGTATCCGAGGTTAATTATGAGTATATAAAGTACAGAGTTCAGTTTTCAACATAGAGTCTCAAAATGTCTGACGAATTTTCAAATAATGATATGAACACATCAAAATTAAATAATGAGGAAGATTATAATATGTGGAAAAAGAAAATAAAATTATTATTATCGGCTAAAAATCTAAATTCAGTTTTGGCAACAGACGAAAAAGGAAAAGATTTTGAACAAAAAGATGCGAAGGCGAAATATATAATTATATGCTCTGTCGGAGATAAATATGTAAACCACATTATAAATTGCAACACGGCAAAAGAAATGTTTGACAAATTTGACAAAATTTTTTTGGGCAATGAAGACACACAAACATGTCAATTATTAGAAGACTTTTATAACTACAAATTTTTAAATTCAGATATTATGCAAGATGTTAGCAAATTAGAAAGCATAGTGACGAGAATTAGATCTCTTGGATATGAAATTCAAGACAATCAGCTTTTATCAAAAATTTTATGCAGTTTACCAGAAAATTATTCAAACTTAAGAACTGCGTGGGAATCAACAAATAAAGAGGAAAAGACAGTCTCAAATTTAAAAATAGAATCACCTTAGAAAATAAAATAAAATCAAAATTCACGGAAGATAACAAAAGAAATTGTCAAAGTGACAGATGAAATGACGCTGACGAATAATGAAAATGCTTTCGTAACTATAAAGAAATGCTATAGCTGCGGGAAAAGTGGTCACATCGCAAAATTTTGTCAGAATAGGAAAATTAATTTTGGGAAAAATATACAATGCTTCAAGTGTATTAACTTTGGACATAAACACACGGAGTGTAAAGGAAACTTTAACTGCAAATTTTGCAAAAGTAACACTCATTATAGTAAATTCTGTTTGATTAGAGGAAATAATTCGGTAAGCAATTTTAAACATTTTGAAAATGAAGAACAAATTGAATTTATTCTGGATTCTGGAGCTACATGTCACACTATAAATTGTTCACATTTATTTAAAAATTTTGAAAAATGTAATTATAAAATTATGACAGCTGATGGTAATGTGCATGCCATTGACACAATTGGAGATATTTATTGCAAATCCGAAAATATTACACTAAAAAATGTTTATTTTGTACCACACTTAAAAAAGAATTTGATCTCTATACCGAAATTAGTTGAGAATAATTGTGAAATTAACTTTTTCAGAAAGACATGTAAAGTGTTTGATGCATTGAGTGGAGGATGCCTTCTTACTGCTACCCGTGACGGTGATGGATTGTTTTCCGTAAGACTTCGGGTTGAAAGGTACAATCTACCAATTACAAGGTCAGTCGAAAATTCCGTACATTTTGTTAAAAATGCAACATTTTGGCATAGAGCTCTTGGTCATGATTCAATACTTAAAACAAAAAATATAGTATCTGGAATCAATACAGAAATCAAAAAAGAGGTGGATAACTGTGAAATCTGCATCCAATCTAAATTATGTAGGAAACCTTTTAATACAATTAGATATAGAGCCAAAAATCCTCTTGAAATTATTCATAGTGACATTTGTGGTCCAGTTGGCATAGAAACTTGGGATGGCTATAAATATTTTATTACGTTTTTGGATGATTTTACACATTTTACCAGGGTTTATTTACTAAGAACAAAAGATGAGGCATTCTCTAAAATTAAAAATTATATAACTTTGGCAGAAAATCATTTTGGAAAGAAAGTTAAAAATTTTCGATGCGATAATGGAGGCGAATATTCTAGTAATATGTTTAAAAAATATTGTTTGGATAAAGGAATTTTCATAGACTATTCAATACCTTATAGCCCACAACAAAATGGCAAAGCGGAGCGCTTGAATCGTTCTATTATGGAACGAACTAGAGCACTTTTATTTGACAATGTCTTGCCTAAAGAATTATGGGGTGAAGCTGTGATGGTATCAGCATACTTATTAAATAGGTCATTTAATACAATTAATGATAAAACTCCAGCAGAATTATGGTATGGTAGGGTTCCAAATTTAAAACATTTGAATATATTTGGATCTTTGGCTTATTTTAAAAGGAACTATAAAATTGGAAAATTAGACTCTAGATGTAACAAAGGACTCTTGGTTGGATACACAAATAATGGTTATAAAATATGGGATCCGGTTAGTTGCAAGATTCATTATTCGAGAGATGTGAAGTTTATTGATGATAGAAATAAGATTGAAATATTTTTAAAACAGTGTAGGAAACAAACAAAAAGAAATGATTTGATGGATTTATTTAAAGATTTTGACAGGTTAGAGCAGGAAAGGGAAGATTGTGTCAGGAGAGAATCAACTACAGAAAATGTTGAATTTGAGAGGGGACATGTTCATTTTGGTAACAGAAATATAGATAGAAGCAGTGAAATGAGAGAAAAGGGGAACACTTTAGAGGAAGATACAGATATAGTTGTTGATGAAGATATGATTGGTGATGAAGAGAATAATTTTGATATAGATGGTGTTTGTGATGAAGATAGGGTAGTTGATGAAGAAAGGGTCAATGATGAAGGTGATGATATTTTTATGGATTGTTGTGAAGAATTGTTGGTTGGAAATGAAACTGGTTGTAGAGATGATAGTGTTGCTAGAAATAGTAATGAAATCAGTGAGATTATAGGTGATGGTAGAAATGATGAAAATGTTATGAATGAGTTTGAGGAGAATTTACAAAGGAGAGTTATGCCTGAGAGGAATAGACGTTTACCGCAAAAGTTTGAGGACTATGATTTAGATATGTCATTTTTAACTTATAATGAGGTCTTAGAAAGTGATGAAAAAGAGAAATGGAAACAAGCCATTAAAGAGGAGAAAGATTCGTTAGAGAAAAATAAAACATGGGTGTTAGTAGATCGGGCTGAAGCTAAAGGTAGAAAAGTTATCTCTAGTAAATGGATTTTTACTATAAAACCTGGTGGTAGGTATAAAGCGAGATTAGTAGCTAGGGGTTTTCTTCAGAAATATAATATTGATTATAAAGAAACATATAGTCCTGTTGTTAACATTACTAGTGTGAGAATTTTATTGTCGATTGCTGGGCAAAAAGGATATAAAATTAAGCAGTTTGATGTGAAAACAGCATTTTTGTATGGTGATCTGAAAGAGGATGTCTATATGGAAATTCCGATGGGTTATAAAGCAGAAAAGAATAAAATATGCAAATTAGTAAAGAGTTTATATGGATTGAAACAGGCACCTTTAATGTGGAACATAAAATTAACAGATTTTCTTAAAAAGTTAGGCTTTGAACAATTAAAGTTAGATCCATGTTTGTTTAAGTGTAAAGGTAAAGATATTTATTTAGCTATATATGTGGATGATGGATTATTGATAGGAAATAATGAATCAGAGTTAAATTCAATAATTTTAAATTTAGAAAAAGAGTTTGAAATGAGAAAATTTGATAAAATAGGAAAATTTATTGGATTTGATGTTTTGGTTCAAGATAATTACATAAAAATATACCAAAGTCATATATTGAACAAATGTTAGAAAAATTAGGATATAATAATATAAAAGAATGTGTATATCCAGATATTTTGGTTGATGTACATCAAGAGGGGAAAGGTAATAGTAATGATGTACATCGTTATAGACAGTTGATTGGCTCATTATTGTTCTTGGTAAATAAAACAAGGTTAGATGTTTCTTTTCATGTTGGGTACTGTAGTAGACATCAGGAATGTCCCAATATTAATGATTTTAATAATATTAAAAATATTTTTCGGTATTTAAAATGTTCAGTAAGTTCAGGTATTCAGTATTCTCGGAGTAATGACAAAGTTTTGAGAGCATATTGTGATGCAGATTTCGCAGGTGATCCTGACTGTAGGAAAAGCACGACTGGCTTTGTTATTATGTATGGTGGTGGACCGATTCATTGGTGTTCGCGAAAGCAATCCGTCACTGCATTGTCCAGTACAGAGGCAGAATACATCTCAGCTGCTGAATGCATTAAGGATCTGCTTTACGTACAGAGTCTATTAAAAGAGATTACTGGTACAGTTCCAAAAACAGAATTATTTGTAGATAACCAATCAGCTATAGTGCTTATTAAAAATGGAATATTAAACAGGAGAAGCAAACACATTGATGTGAAATTTCATTTTATTAAAGAAAAAATAGAACAAAATTTAATTGAAATATTTTATTGTCAAACAAACAACAACATTGCAGATATATTGACTAAAGGATTGGACAGAACTAAGTTTTTGCGCTTAAGAAAGTGTATTGTGAGTGATCGGTGATTAAACTGTGAACTCTTCGTAGTTAGGTAGGTAGTTATTTTGTTTAGTTTTAATTGTTTCGAGTTTTCATTCAAAAGTTTTATTTTAGTTTATATTTTGAGTAAGATGTGAAAAAAGGATTGTTATTTAAATAGTGTGTAGTTAGAATAATGTTTCAGTTTTGTGTGTTATTGTGTTCTACTGTGGTAATAATTGTTTTGGGTTTTATTTGATTATGTATAAAGATATAAAAGACAAAATTTAGAGGGGATATTAGTATATGGAAATTTTGTGATCTATGGTTTTGATTGTCATAATTTAAATAGGGAATCAAAGAGATGTTTTTTGAAGTTGGAAGTTGTAAAAATAGATAGTAAAAAATGTTGAAGTAATGTTTGGGGCATTTATAATTATTTTATAATGAGTTTATTTATTTAGTGATGTTTACAATTGAACTGATGGCAAGATGATTTGTAAAATAGAAAAAGTGAATATATAGAGATTGAAAACTGAGTAAGTAAATATTTTATTTGGATCCCATATGAATATTCCTTTAAAAAAATACACTTGAAGCATTGTAATATTTTTTTCCAAAATTATTTTCCTATTCTGACAAAATTTTGCGATGTGACCCTTTTCCCGCAGCTATAGCATTCTTTATAGTTAACGAAAGCATTTTCATATTCGTCAGCGTCATTTCATCTGTCACTTAGACAATTTCTTTGTTTTATCTTTCCGTGAATTTTTGATTTTATTTTATTTTCTAAGGTGATTTCTATTTAATTAAATTTTGAGACTGTCTTTTCCTCTTTACTTGTGATTCCCACGCAGTTTCTTAAGTTTGAATAATTTTCTGGTAAACTGCATAAATTTTTGATAAAAGCTGATTGTTCTTGAATTCATATCAAGAGATCTAGATTCTCGTCACTATGCTTTCTAATTTTGCTAACATCTTGCATAATATCTTGATTTAAAAATTTGTAGTTATAAAAGTCTTTTAATAATTGACATGTTTGTGTGTCTTCATTGCCCAAAAAAATTTGTCAAATTTGTCAAACATTTCTTTGCCGTGTTGCAATTGATAATGTGGTTTTACATATTTATCTCCGACAGAGCTATAATTATATATTTTCGCCTTCGCATTCTTTTTGTTCAAAATCTTTTCCTTTTTCGTCTTTGCCAAAACTGAATTTAGATTTAGCCGAATAATATATTTTTATTTTCTTTTTCCACATATTATAAATCTTCCTCATTATTTAATTTTGAATGTATTCAATATCATTATTTGAAAATTCGTCAGACATTTGAGACTCTATGTTGAAAACTGAACTCTGTAAACTTTATATACTCATAATTAACCTCGGATACACATATTTACACTATTTAAATCAAACATCTAAATGCTGTGATAGGCCCATGACCTTTAAATGGGAATATTCATATGGGATCCAAATATAAATATTTACTTACTCAGTTTTCAATCTCTATATATTCACTTTTTATTTACAACATCTTGCCATCAGTTCAATTGTAAACATCACTAGATAAAAAAACTCATTATAAAATAATTATAAATGCCCCAAACATTACTTTCAACATTTTTTACTATCTATTTTTACAAACTTCCAACTTCAAAAAAATCTCTTTGATTCCCTATTTAAATTATGACTATCAAAACCATAGATCACAAAATTTCATATACTATATTGTGCCGTAATTAGAAGCACCTTCCAGTTGTCTATCGACTGGATGACTGAAGATGGAACTTGTTCCGCGATTTTTGTATTCGCCATTTTACTTTAGTTTAAACTAGGAACTGACACTGGTATGAAGAAAAACTGCGTTTAAAAGTCCATAACCTTCTGTGTGAATTATATTAGCAGAATTGAAATCACAGTGGAGAGGCAAATAACTTATTTATTTTTCAGTAGTTCAAAAGAGAGTTAGTGACAGAATGTAAATATGTCATGGTATAAAACAATACATTTAAAATAGGAACCAAGGGTGTGCTATTAGAATTAGTCAAACCAAGGAGTATTATTTCTACATTTATTTACCTAATTTAGTTTTTGACAAAGTATGGAACTGTCTTTTTATTTTATTTCCATAAATAAAAATCCCGGAATTCCGGTACTGTAGAACATTTTGGTAATGCAAAACTAGTCGGTAATATGAGCTTATAATATCCTATTTAAAATGGGGGGTAAATATTACCTCGGTTACTACAGTTTTAATCACTATCTATCACTATGGGTTGGTCATTGAAATCTGACTTGCTCACAACTGCCGTCTCACTCACACTCATTAAATCGGAAGTTAACTCAGAGTGAGATACTAGACCATACTTACGCCCGGGCACCATTTCTGTTTTTTTTATTCAATTATTTAATTGATTATTGTTTTAGTCAAACTAGCTCACTAAACATAAATCGCACGGGGAACTGAAACTAAACTTCATGTAAATACGTATGCATAGTTGTATAAATGAACCCGGAGTCTCGGTCTTTTGAAAATAAATACCACGTGCTAATTTAGTAATTTTCAAACAATATCACTACGTTAAATTTGCAGTCCCGTATTTTCCCGGGATTTTTATTTAACAAAATGTATTTAAAAAGCCGCTTCCATAATTTGTGAGCCAAAAATTTACTTTAGGTAAATGCGCATCCGATTATCCGATCTCTAATCATAAAATATAAACTATAGACAAAATTCATTTCAAATATTTATGAAATATGTGAAGAACTTGTTTGAAAACGCGCTGGTTTGCGCGTTTTCAGACCAACTTGGTTACTTACTAGTCTGTGCCACAGACTACTTACATAGATACATTGCGAATGCGTAAAATTCATGATTTCTTGTCATTTCTTGTGCACCTCATAAGATTTTGACACTTACTATCACTTGTGCTTCTATTTCTAATTTATCGCATTAATGAAAACTGCAAAGTAATTTACTGATACGAACGATATCGGTGCATTGGGTACGAATCCATATGAACAGTACAAGTTACCAGTTGTGCATGTTTCATGTTATAGTCGATTATCGCTTCAAACTCTATATAAAGGGGTCGTCGGGCGCTACAAGCCGGTATTTGTATCGTCGGTACCACGCTTTGTGTGTCGCTCTGTATCGACCGATCGAACAAATTTTGTACACAACATGGCCACCAGAGGTGCTGCGTCAGATCAGTTAGTGAATTATAAGAAATCCATCAAGGTATGTCTCTTTTCATTATGTATATTATAAATAATATTGTGTTGTGCACAGTGTATCATAATTATTTCAAAAATAGTCATCAATAATGATTTATAAACAAACACCATCAATTAAAAATTATATTCATGATTCCACGTAATATTTATGATAGCATGAAGGTCCTAAGACTTGGTATATCAGTATATAAATGTGAACAAGAAACTATGAATCATTGAGCTGTTTATCAGTAGGTATCATTATCATTATTTCCATTATATTTGTATGTCTCTCTCTGTATCACATATAGTTAATGTATGGGTGTCAAGTTGTTTTATTGTAATGGTAACTTGTTTTAGTTAATTAGTCTCTTAAAAGTTATATTTAAATTGTAAGTCTATAGTCAATAATAAATATTTGAAATAATGAGACGTTCATAATTATTTATTAATCATTAAATAAATATTTTCTGAATTGACCCTATATTTTACATTTCTAGTATACAGTATCAGTATAAATAAAAACATGAACATATTTTTCGGATGTATAAAGAAAAACAACTTGTATACAGTTTAAATTGTTATCACTTAGGCCAGATAGCAGGCACAGCGAAGTAGCAGTTAATGTTTTCATTATCTACATTCAATATTTTATTAATTGCTGTTAGCAGCTTTACTGTGCATTATTATAATAATTATATTAAAGCATAATATTTCAGCGAGTATTCTATTTCAGTTACCTGCAAATAGAGAATACAATATCTTTGTATACATATTTTATTTGGCTGGATACACTGCGATTGTTTTGTACTAGCATTAAATCATTCGTGTTAGTGTAAAAATTAGGCTATCACATAATGTACTTTTAATATGCTTAATGGCCCCATCAAGAGTGCAAATACTAAAACAATACTAAAATCTAAACTAACTAATTTTGTATTTTTACATTTTTACAACCATCAATTAACAAATGTTAGGGAAGGTAAAAGCCTAACTACATTGCATTTTTTGCTCTTTAATTGTTGTGGAAAAAGTGTTAGGCCAGGTATTGAACTTTGAGATTTGTTTGGAATAAAAGACAAAAAGTAAGATTCTCTAGAAAATATAGAAGGGCAATTGTACTTAATACTGTGTTCTCCATTGGTACTGTTTAAGGTCCACTCTTAACTTTAATACACAAGTCACCAGTGTAATTAAAAAAAAATTGTGTATTGGTCTTAGAGACAACTGAATATCTATTTGGCTTTTCTATATTTTAGTTTACATCTTTAAAATTATTCTTCACTCATTTCAGGATTCTTCTGGATTCATCACAACTAAGACTGGTGCACCAGTAGGAGTAAAAACTGCAATTCAAACAGTAGGAAAAAATGGACCTGCACTTTTGCAAGATGTCAACTTTTTGGATGAAATGTCAGCTTTTGACAGAGAACGCATTCCAGAACGCGTTGTCCATGCAAAGGGCGCTGGAGCATTTGGATACTTTGAGGTGACTCATGACATTACAAAATTCTCTGCTGCTAAGGTTTTTGAGAGCATTGGAAAGAAAACACCTATTGCTGTGAGGTTTTCAACGGTAGGTGGAGAAAGTGGCTCTGCTGACACTGTAAGAGACCCTAGAGGTTTTGCTGTGAAATTTTATACTGATGATGGCATTTGGGACTTAGTTGGCAACAACACACCTATTTTCTTCATTAGAGATCCAACATTATTCCCTAGCTTCATTCATACTCAAAAAAGGAACCCTGCTACTCATTTAAAGGATGCAGATATGTTTTGGGATTTCTTAACACTAAGACCAGAATCAATTCATCAAGTACTTTATTTGTTTGGTGATCGAGGTATCCCTGATGGCTACAGGCACATGAATGGTTATGGCTCACACACATTTAAACTTGTAAATGCACAAGGTGTGGCTCACTGGGTGAAATTCCACTATAAAACAAACCAAGGAATTAAGAACTTGCCAGTTGATAAAGCAGCAGAACTTGCATCGATTGACCCTGACTATTCTATTAGGGATTTGTATAATGCTATTGGAAAAGGGGACTTCCCATCTTGGACTTTTTACATCCAGGTTATGACAATGGCTCAAGCTGAGACTTGCAAATTCAATCCATTTGATCTAACTAAGATTTGGCCTCATGCTGAATATCCCCTTATTCCTGTAGGCAAATTAGTTTTGGATCGCAATCCCAAAAATTATTTTGCTGAAGTTGAACAAATTGCATTCAGTCCTGCCAATTTAGTACCAGGTATAGAGCCATCGCCTGATAAAATGTTGCAGGGACGTTTGTTCTCATACAGTGATACACACCGTCATCGTCTTGGTGCAAACTACTTGCAAATACCTGTAAACTGCCCTTACCGTGTCAAGGTCTCTAACTACCAGCGTGATGGCCCTCAAGCTATGAATAATCAAGAGGACTGTCCCAATTATTTTCCTAACTCTTTTTCTGGACCACAAGAATGCCCTCGCGCCCAACGCTTGCAACCAAGGTACACTGTCAGTGGGGATGTAGACAGGTACGATAGCGGACAAACTGAAGATAATTTCTCTCAAGCAACAGTGCTTTACAAGAATGTATTTGATGATGCAGCTAAACAACGCTGTGTTGCAAATGTTGTTGGAAACTTAAAGGATGCAGCAGCATTTATTCAGGAGAGAGCTATCAAGATCTTGACACATGTACATCCAGATCTGGGTAACAAAGTGGCAGCTGGCTTAGCTCCCTACAAAAAATACCATGCAAACTTGTAAGATTGTTGTGCATTTTAATGGTGCTGTTTAGTATTAATTTTTTTGTTAGAAATAACATTTTCTCAATTACTCAAGGGAAAAAGCAATACTGGTTTCATAGTTAATAGCAATTGTTATTAAGTTTCATTACTGGTTTATTTGTTTTTTTATTTTTAATAAAGTAAGTACAATTTATTTTGTAATATAGGACTTTTGTAACATTTTAAAGTAATCGAATATATTGAATATATAAATGTATAAACCACAAAATATATTTTTATTTGTTTTACTACTCAGTAGCTTATTAATTGATATATATGTTTTGTATTCACCCTATCATATGATTGATTAGGGTAATAATGTTGTTTAATTCTACTAATTAATAAGAAACTTGGAATATGCTCACAAAGCAATTGTAGAAAAAAACTTTATTTTTTGAAATAATGTTTAGCTTATTTATACTAATGAACTTTAAAACAAATGTTTTATTTTTACATAGCTAATTCGAATATAGGTTTAGGATCTGATGTTTCGGTTGATGATATTGAAATTTGTACCAGGTGTGGCAGAATCAAAAATAAATTTATAAAAAACTAGATAAGTTGTGCGGCATCACAGCCAACTAATAAACATGATCTGCTGAGTATGAAGTAATATGATAAACACTTTTATGAAAATTTCAAAGATTATAGAACTAGTGAAATAACCATTTCAATAATTTATTATACATTGATGTTGTGACTCATGAACAATTAGTATCTAGTAGACTCAATGGGAAATATTCTTTATGACAGATCTACGTTTAATATCTACAAAGG
>JAYEAL010000767.1:0-12922 GCA_036419045.1 Scirpophaga incertulas
CTTCCCGCCCAGAGCAACATCACCTTGCTTGGTATGAACATTCACTGCGATCTGAATATCTGAGACTACATCAAGTCCGTCATAACCACTGCCTCAAGGAAACTCGGTGTCCTGAACAAGGTGCGACGGTATTTTACCCCGGACCAACTCTGCCTGCTTTATAAAACTCAGGTCAGGTCCTGCGTGGAATATTGCTCGCACCTATGGGACTCCGCTCAATACCTTCTCGAAGCTCTGGACAGATTGCAGCGGCGCGCAATCTGCATAATCGGCGATGTAGAGGCAACCAACACCCTCGAGCCTCTACAACTTCGTCGTGATATCGCCTCTCTTAGCGCCTTCTATCGGATGTTTCATAGGGAATGCTCCGATGAACTCTTTAGCCTTATCCCTCCCTCTCCTTTCCTTTATAGAAACACACGTAAGGGTCTTCGGAGCCATCCGTACACTATATCCCCCATTCCACACCGCACTAAGAAATTCCAAGATTCCTTCTTCTGCCGTACTTCGCGCAGTTGGAATTCTCTGCCTGCGTATGTGTTTCCAACATTCTACAACATGGGTTCCTTCAAAAGAGGCGTGAAAAAGCATCTTTTGGGCCGGCAGGGATAGGGCAGGTAGGAGACAGGAGTAAAGTCACTATCCTATCTGTCATCTCATTTGGGCCTCTGTCACCGCTTAACATCAGGCGCGAGGAAGTCATCTGCCGGGCCTAGCATTTAAAAAGAAATCAAAATAAATTGGTCTGACTCGAATCAAATCGTACTCGGCACATCGCTAGTCAGTGCAGTGAGCGCTCAGTTTGATATCATTCTCGATTGGTATTTGACCTATAGTAAACTACAGAACTCATTTGGGTTCAATATGAAAGAACCGAAATGAGTAATTAAAAATGTACACTGTCGATGTCATTGGCAAACGAATGTAACCTCATGGTAGCTACACCTGCCCCAAAAATCATCTCCACACTGGTCGGTCTTGTCGGCCTTCCGATCCTCCCCAAGTAATCTGCCCATCTAGTAGGAGATCTGCCAATGCTGTGGTGCCTGGCATGTGGCTGTCACTCGAGGACCTTTCCTGTCTTGTCCAGCGAGCAATGTGCCCTACCCAGTGCCATTTAATATTCACAATATTTTATTCTATGTCGGTGCCCTTGGTTTTTTATAATTTCTGATACAATCTCGCAGAGAATCTCCGAGCATAGGCCCCTCCATTGCCCTTGGGTAACTTCGAGTAACCCTATTAAGCCAGAGTAAAGTAGAAAGAGTGCGAAGCTAGTTTCCGGTTCCTTAACTGCATGAATATGGCGCGTAATTTCCCGTTGAGTACTATAACCCCAGTAATTTCATTCAGAACGGATCCGAATAAAAGTTATACTTTTGTTTATACTATGCGGTCCGTTACTTATATCTTATATTGTAAGTTGTTTTATCTACTGTCATGCTATTAATCCACTATAAAAGAACCTATAACAATTAGCTTATTGCCAACATTAAATTATGATCATTATATCATCCAAACGCGTGATATTATGAATTTCAAAAAAAGAACATTATACATGCAATGGCATATCCAACAAAATCAACGTGTCAAATCAAATTTTAAGTTCTATAAAAAATAGAAATAATGCAGTGGTGAATATAAATATTCCAAGTAAATCAGGATCTGCCAACATTCAACAAGGTGCAAATATTCAAGTGCATTTCAATAATTGCACGATCCAAAATGTAAATAATTATTACAATAAATAATTCTTTTACTTATTAAGGTTTGTTTATTTTACATGCTTCGTAATTAGACTTTTCTTGAATTTACATAGTTCTTACAACACCTATGGTATGAGAATCTTTTATAGAGAATTCACATCATGATCGTAGATAAAGTCTTGTATGCAACTGTTATAATTAGGTATTAAAACACTATTAGGTGATAAACCCACATTCGTGTTTTAATACTCCTGATTATACAACAGTTGCATAATAACTATTATAGCAGTCTAGTGTATTTACAACATGTGCGTATTTTTGTCTGCAGCCTGGACAGGCAGCTCGCCACCTTCGGGTGAATACGAGACCGTCCTCTTACAAGGTGAACAAGAAGTTGGAGGTGATGGAAGATGGGTGAGTCCACTCACATCGCAGGTTTTCAGTAATTTTTAATGTCGAATAATTTGCAACTGAAGTTTGTTTTCAGTGGCATAATGTTTGTGATGATTTGCAGCTGAAATGAACTGAACTGATCTAAGTTATCAGAATGGCAGATATCACGTAGTCTTCAGAAAGACTTGCTTCCACGCACGAACTTTGAGTATTTGGGATATAATATTTGACAATAATGTAAATTCCAAGTGGCTTTTTTTAGCTCCAGTGAGCGATTTGAAGTATTTTGGCTGAAAAGAGAACAATATTATTACGAATTATTGATACATTCTGCTTTTCATTGTCTTTTCAAGTCATTGAAAAGCACAAAATATTTCTAAACATCATAGCTTTATTTGTAAAATTAATTGTTATCTTTGAATGTGGCACAAAATAAATATTTATTAATCGTTAAAATTTATGTACATACTGCAAGAAGACAGACTTTACTTTACTGTGTAGATTTTGAGACAGCTCGCATGGCTCTCGTAATAGTAACGGTTTCCATCCGCAAATGCAAATATTGATATATAGACAACAGCCAAAAACAGTAGATTTGGATTGCGTTTGATGCCTCCTCTATGCGTCGGCAGATCCATCTGCAGACATTGGTAGATGCATTCAGAGATGCATCACCGCGAGCCGACCACATGTCTGTTCACTCAGTCACTCAGTCTCAGTCACTCAGTCGCAGTCACTCAGTCTCAGTCACTCATTCTCAGTCATTCAGTCTCAGTCACTCTGTCTCAGTCACTCAGCCTCAGTCACTCAGCCTCAGTCACTCAGTCTCAGTCACTCAGTCTGTGTTGGTATCTCGACACGCGCCACGGGAAATGGATATTGACACCGTAAACTGCCGCAGCTATTTAATTATTTAGTACATATAAGTATTATTTGAGAGACCATCGCAATAGAGTTATAAAAAAAAAGGAGACGAAGAAGGTGGTGGATGCTGGCTATACATAGAAACCGAACAAAGTGGAAAAAAATCTTATTCGTAATATAATTATTACCATATTTTAATATATTAACTTGTACATTATGCCACTTTTTTTCGAAGGAATAGCATTGAAAACTAGCTTGCAGAACTTTATGCGGAGCCATCTGGAGAATTTGAAAATTTTGTTCGAATGTCTAGCAGCGATTTTGAATATCTTCTACGAAATATATCTCCAATGATTGCTAAAAAGGATACCAATTGGAGGGATGCAATTCCAGTAAAAGTGCGACTGGCAGTAATATTAAGATATTTAGCTACTGGAGATAGCTATAGAAGCTTGCATTACCTGTTTAAAATTTCAAGCCGAGTCTATCTATTATTGTTTCTGAAGTATGTTTATTCGTAAACATCTGCCAGAAATGCAGCCATTACACATCCTCTGTTCCCGCCCCTGAACTAATGGATGTATTTCTTTTTCTTAAATTTATCCTAAATGTGGCTAGAAGATTGTCTTTCTTCTTTTTTAACTCATGCACTGGAATGCCCATCGTATCAGCAATTCGTTTCCACGAATCATTAATCTGAAACAACAAAAAATATTTAAAAAAAACCGACTTCAAAATTGTATTAAAAAGTAATAAATAATATTTTAATTACTTCGAATATCTATTTAATATTTAGAAACAGTTATATTAGAAGTTGGTGTCAGACAAAATATGATAACGTCCTTATTAACATACAAATCCAATTTACAGTAGCAATAACTGAATTTATCGACTGATATTGGGAAATACTCCACCCCCTCTTAAGAAAGAGGGGCGACTTCGCCCCTTCCCCGCCGTTTTTGGCCCGCGCCGGCCGAGGCCGGTACCCCCATATCTGGAGGGCGTTCCCCTATCCACCACCTGGGGACGCGCCTGGTATGAGACGGCAAACCCACGCAGGGAGCTTACTCCATCCACGATTGAACTCACTAAACCAGTGATACACAGTGGTTTTTGATGGAGCTTCAACACCAAAAGTTGAAGTTAATTGATCTACGCACTGTTGTTGCGTTAAACCACGACGAAAATCGTAATAAATTAGCACGAATATTTTTCACGTGTGAGTTTCATCATTTCAGCGATATGACATTTTAAACCCATCAAAAACAAAACACTAGTGTACATAGGGAGAAAAAAATAGCGGCCAGTATTTCAAAAAAATAACGAATTTTACCATAGAGGTCATATATTGCGTTTAAAAATGTTGAAATCCCAGATTCCGGATACTTAAGTAGCAGCCCTCGTATTAGTAAGGATATTTTTTCACTGTTTATATTTCACTTTTTATTTACACTTGGTCGCAGGCTTGGTAGTTTCCAATATTTTTATCTAAAGGATTTAGATTTGGACAGCAACAGGATTATTCGTGTTAGTATGTGAAGAAATAATACTAATAATTCAAGGAATGCTAAACTTGCATTATTATTTAAATAACTATCTTGAAACAAATGAAATTGTTACATTTCGTTCTCTGAATAAACACTCGGTAACGTAACATTTTCTGACATATCAATTTAAGTCAAAATCGCCACTCGATTGCTGCATGGATCGGGGCTAAACGATCTTTTTGCAGTTCCGGCTAGATGGAGAGCTCGGGGTTCGTTTCGGTCTTGGGTGTCACTAGTTGGGGGAGTTGTCGCTGAGGTCGGGTGAACTCCTTTCTTCTGAAGGGCGCCACCAGTACTAGGAATACTGGAAATTAACAAATGAATACCAGCAGATTTCTGTATTGTCCTTATTACATGCTTTCTAAATGTTTATGTTTTAACAACTTACATCTTATGTGTATTGTTCTCTTTTACAACAATATTTAAATTCTCTACAATGTTTATTCTATTATTCTTAAATAATTCTTAAATAATCCTACTTAAACAAGTTGAGTTACCACAAACTTATTCAAGGTGTTCTTACTACAAACATTAGTTAATTATACATTTAAGTAGGTTGGAGAAGGGCCCTTTCCATTACCTAAGCTTAATTACCGTTCTATTTAAGCTAGTTTCAAACATTACACTCACAATGCTTCATAAATGTTCCAAAACACAAATAATGTTCAATTACACAATTGTCACCGACGTTTAGGTCTTCGTTGTCAGGTGGATGTAGTCAATACATAATGAGTCACTTACTAGAGAACGGAGAGCTACATTACCCAAGTAATGGTCACAATAGTGGTGGGTCCTAGATTAAGCCTGGCATCCGCGTAAATCTGGGCGCCGGCGCGATAGTGTGAGAATCATACAGAATCTCACTGGCAAAATTCTGAGGTATATTTAAATTGAAATTTAGGAGCGGCAACCTGCAACAAATTACAATAACCCGTCACAGTTTGCCACTAGGTATTCTTGCCTAGCTAATACAAGGAAGACAAATTACAAACCTACTATACAAGTAAACCTAAGTTACTATAAAGGAAGACAAATTACTAACCTGCCGCTCCTTTTAAGATGCGCTTCGGCGCACATTCACGACGCGCATGGCGTCACCACGTAGTGGACACATTCTACAGTGTGTGGCTCCGGGACGGTTGCCCTACAAAACACAATCTGCTTAGTCACAAGCGGTGAAGACAATCCTGGCGAGAAACCATCACAAAACACCATACGTACAACGAATTTCCTTAATTAATTCCTTCAGCGAACCGACTGCCAAGACGCCATTGCGAAAAAAGAAAGAAGAAGGGATGGGGTATATCGTCCAACGATATTGACCCAAATGCATAGACTAACAAAATCGGCTACTATCCAACGAGCCTACTTATTTTAAATTAATAAACGAAGATACTCTGTTGTTGCCTGAAACGAAATATCAAACCGTCAATTCTTAAATTTTATTTTCTAAATAAAAAATGAATGTTGAATATTGTAAATGGTATATGTAGTCGATGAGCTGACCAAAAGATTATCTATTCTGCGTTCGCGGTGACAACACTATCTACGGAATAGACAGCGGCGGCTGCGCAGCTCTCATTGGTCGACGCGAATGAGAGGGGAACGTCATACTGACAGCTACATAAACAAACAATGAACCTATATTATTTACGAGTGTTTTTTGATGAAAATCATACAATAATTCGTTTTGAGTGTGGGAAATTACTTAATTGCGAAGATAAAAATACTTATGCATGTAAACAAATAATAACATGAGAGATATACGCCAAGTATTATGTGCAATTTGATAAAAACAAATCGTAAGTAAGTCAATATTTATTTTCTAATTTACTGCTTCTATTTTGATATTATATTTTAAGAAACATACCCAAAACGGGAAGACACTTTTGTTAGACAATATCCCAACTATCAACTCATTTCTCAAATGATTTATATAAAAAATCACTAGACGAAAATAACATGCAACACGATGTAGAACAACTGCCCTACACTCATCCTTAATTTTTACGAATTACTTCCTAATCCTTTATTTGCGTTTCTCGTAGCCTTGTTGAATTATAACGTCAGATTCAATTGTCCAGGCAAGTGCTTAAATACAGACCAATCTATATCATGTTGTAGTGTTAATATTTGACATATAGCAACATTAAGTGACAAGGACTAATAATAAAAGAGTGGTGTACGGATCTGTGATGTACGGCCCAATGAAACTGAATTGTCTAAGATTGTTAAACTAATAAAGTGTATAAAAAGTAATTATTTTTAACTCAATACATATATATCTTTGACGAAATTAAATCTAACCAGTCTATGAGCGTAGGTGTTTTCTTGTTATGAAGTTCATGTAGTGTAGGTAATTCCCGGTTGTTTGTACACTCGCAAAAATATGTTAAACTATAAACTATCGGTTGTCGTTTGGGAGAACATAAGCACTTATGTAATAAAATATATATTACGGTTCATATTAGTATTAACGATAATGGAATGTATATAGATATATTAGGAGGGAGGAGGAAGTAGGAGTATAGAGGTGTTTGTTGGTTACAGGGCTGCAGATCAAGACTCCGGACGGCAGCATGGCCACGGCGCAGGAGCTGCGCGCCGCCACCGGGCCCGCCGCGCCCGCCTACTGCCGCGCGCTGCACCAGGTCTGTGTGGCTGTGTGGCTGTGTGACTGGGTGGTTGGGTGGCTGCAGAGCCACACGCCGGGCGGCAGCATGGCCACGGCGCAGGAGCTGCGCGCCGCCACCGGGCCCGCCGCGCCCGCCTACTGCCGCGCGCTGCACCAGGTCTGTGTGGCTGTGTGACTGGTGGTTGGGTGGCTGCAGAGCCACACGCGGGCGGCAGCATGGCCACGGGCAGGAGCTGCGCGCCGCCACCGGGCCGCCGCGCCCGCCTACTGCCGCGCGCTGCCCAGGTCTGTGTGGCTGTGTGACTGGGTGGCTGGGTGGCTGCAGAGCCACAACGCCGGCGCAGCATGGCCACGGCGCAGGAGCTGCGCGCCGCCACCGGGCCCGCCGCGCCCGCCTACTGCCGCGCGCTGCACCAGGTCTGTGTGGCTGTGTGACTGGGTGGCTGGGTGGCTGCAGAGCCCACACGCCGGGCGGCAGCATGGCCACGGCGCAGGAGCTGCGCGCCGCCACCGGGCCCGCCGCGCCCGCCTACTGCCGCGCGCTGCACCAGGTCTGTGTGGCTGTGTGACTGGGTGGCTGGGTGGCTGCAGAGCCACACGCCGGGCGGCAGCATGGCCACGGCGCAGGAGCTGCGCGCCGCCACCGGGCCCGCCGCGCCCGCCTACTGCCGCGCGCTGCACCAGGTCTGTGTGGCTGTGTGACTGGGTGGCTGGGTGGCTGCAGAGCCACACGCCGGGCGGCAGCATGGCCACGGCGCAGGAGCTGCGCGCCGCCACCGGGCCCGCCGCGCCCGCCTACTGCCGCGCGCTGCACCAGGTCTGTGTGGCTGTGTGACTGGGTGGCTGGGTGGCTGCAGAGCCACACGCCGGGCGGCAGCATGGCCACGGCGCAGGAGCTGCGCGCCGCCACCGGGCCCGCCGCGCCCGCCTACTGCCGCGCGCTGCACCAGGTCTGTGTGGCTGTGTGACTGGGTGGCTGGGTGGCTGCAGAGCCACACGCCGGGCGGCAGCATGGCCACGGCGCAGGAGCTGCGCGCCGCCACCGGGCCCGCCGCGCCCGCCTACTGCCGCGCGCTGCACCAGGTCTGTGTGGCTGTGTGACTGGGTGGCTGGGTGGCTGCAGAGCCACACGCCGGGCGGCAGCATGGCCACGGCGCAGGAGCTGCGCGCCGCCACCGGGCCCGCCGCGCCCGCCTACTGCCGCGCGCTGCACCAGGTCTGTGTGGCTGTGTGACTGGGTGGCTGGGTGGCTGCAGAGCCACACCCGGGCGGCAGCATGGCCACGGCGCAGGAGCTGCGCGCCGCCACCGGGCCCGCCGCGCCCGCCTACTGCCGCGCGCTGCACCAGGTCTGTGTGGCTGGTGACTGGGTGGCTGGGTGGCTGCAGAGCCACACGCCGGGCGGCAGCATGGCCACGGCGCAGGAGCTGCGCGCCGCCACCGGCCCGCGCGCCCGCCTACTGCCGCGCGCTGCACCAGGTCTGTGTGGCTGTGTGACTGGGTGGCTGGGTGGCTGCAGAGCCACACGCCGGGCGGCAGCATGGCCACGGCGCAGGAGCTGCGCGCCGCCACCGGGCCCGCCGCGCCCGCCTACTGCCGCGCGCTGCACCAGGTCTGTGTGGCTGTGTGACTGGGTGGCTGGGTGGCTGCAGAGCCACACGCCGGGCGGCAGCATGGCCACGGCGCAGGAGCTGCGCGCCGCCACCGGGCCCGCCGCGCCGCCTACTGCCGCGCGCTGCACCAGGTCTGTGTGGCTGTGTGACTGGGTGGCTGGGTGGCTGCAGAGCCACACGCCGGGCGGCAGCATGGCCACGGCGCAGGAGCTGCGCGCCGCCACCGGGCCCGCCGCGCCCGCGCCTACTGCCGCGCGCTGCACCAGGTCTGTGTGGCTGTGTGACTGGGTGGCTGGGTGGCTGCAGAGCCACACGCCGGGCGGCAGCATGGCCACGGCGCAGGAGCTGCGCGCCGCCACCGGGCCCGCCGCGCCCGCCTACTGCCGCGCGCTGCACCAGGTCTGTGTGGCTGTGTGACTGGGTGGCTGGGTGGCTGCAGAGCCACACGCCGGGCGGCAGCATGGCCACGGCGCAGGAGCTGCGCGCCGCCACCGGGCCCGCCGCGCCCGCCTACTGCCGCGCGCTGCACCAGGTCTGTGTGGCTGTGTGACTGGGTGGCTGGGTGGCTGCAGAGCCACACGCCGGGCGGCAGCATGGCCACGGCGCAGGAGCTGCGCGCCGCCACCGGCCCGCCGCGCCCGCCTACTGCCGCGCGCTGCACCAGGTCTGTGTGGCTGTGTGACTGGGTGGCTGGGTGGCTGCAGAGCCACACGCCGGGCGGCAGCATGGCCACGGCGCAGGAGCTGCGCGCCGCCACCGGGCCCGCCGCGCCCGCCTACTGCCGCGCGCTGCACCAGGTCTGTGTGGCTGTGTGACTGGGTGGCTGGGTGGCTGCAGAGCCACACGCCGGGCGGCAGCATGGCCACGGCGCAGGAGCTGCGCGCCGCCACCGGGCCCGCCGCGCCCGCCTACTGCCGCGCGCTGCACCAGGTCTGTGTGGCTGTGTGACTGGGTGGCTGGGTGGCTGCAGAGCCACACGCCGGGCGGCAGCATGGCCACGGCGCAGGAGCTGCGCGCCGCCACCGGGCCCGCCGCGCCCGCCTACTGCCGCGCGCTGCACCAGGTCTGTGTGGCTGTGTGACTGGGTGGCTGGGTGGCTGCAGAGCCACACGCCGGGCGGCAGCATGGCCACGGCGCAGGAGCTGCGCGCCGCCACCGGGCCCGCCGCGCCCGCCTACTGCCGCGCGCTGCACCAGGTCTGTGTGGCTGTGTGACTGGGTGGCTGGGTGGCTGCAGAGCCACACGCCGGGCGGCAGCATGGCCACGGCGCGGGAGCTGCGCGCCGCCACCGGGCCCGCCGCGCCCGCCTACTGCCGCGCGCTGCACCAGGTCTGTGTGGCTGTGTGACTGGGTGGCTGGGTGGCTGCAGAGCCACACGCCGGGCGGCAGCATGGCCACGGCGCAGGAGCTGCGCGCCGCCACCGGGCCCGCCGCGCCCGCCTACTGCCGCGCGCTGCACCAGGTCTGTGTGGCTGTGTGACTGGGTGGCTGGGTGGCTGCAGAGCCACACGCCGGGCGGCAGCATGGCCACGGCGCAGGAGCTGCGCGCCGCCACGGGCCCGCCGCGCCCGCCTACTGCCGCGCGCTGCACCAGGTCTGTGTGGCTGTGTGACTGGGTGGCTGGGTGGCTGCAGAGCCACACGCCGGGCGGCAGCATGGCCACGGCGCAGGAGCTGCGCGCCGCCACCGGGCCCGCCGCGCCCGCCTACTGCCGCGCGCTGCACCAGGTCTGTGTGGCTGTGTGACTGGGTGGCTGGGTGGCTGCAGAGCCACACGCCGGGCGGCAGCATGGCCACGCGCGCAGGAGCTGCGCGCCGCCACCGGGCCGCCGCGCCCGCCTACTGCCGCGCGCTGCACCAGGTCTGTGTGGCTGTGTGACTGGGTGGCTGGGTGGCTGCAGAGCCACACGCCGGGCGGCAGCATGGCCACGGCGCAGGAGCTGCGCGCCGCCACCGGGCCCGCCGCGCCCGCCTACTGCCGCGCGCTGCACCAGGTCTGTGTGGCTGTGTGACTGGGTGGTGGGTGGCTGCAGAGCCACACGCCGGGCGGCAGCATGGCCACGGCGCAGGAGCTGCGCGCGCCGCCACCGGAAGACATGTTGCGCTGACTAAATTTCACCAAATGAACCAATAATATTGAAATTCGTAGGTGCAGAAGCGCAAGCTGCTGTGGGCGGGCAAGAACAAGGAGCCGCAGGAGGCGGCCAAGTGGAGCGGCGCGCGGTTCGCGCAGGACGCGGACGGCAAGCAGGCCTCCAAGTTCCTGCGGCTCATGGGCATCCGCGACCCAGGTCTGGGGCACTCTGACGCATCAGTACTGCTTCCTTGTATTGTGTCGACATGATCGTAGCAAAAGATACAAGTTCCACAATTCAATCTCTTGACACAGTCCCTGCTTGTTAATTCATCTCATTCTCCCTCTTCCCTCTCAGTAAAAGTGCAATTTATCTTGCTTTACCCTATTGTTAGTCTATGGTTAATACTCCAAATTAACAGCTAAGCATTAAGAGAATTCTATTTTTTTAAATATCAGATTATACCAGAATGGTTTCTTTGGGTGCTTCTTCCGTTTAGTTTATTTCTGTCACAGCTGGGATTTGGTTGAAGAGTAAAATAAGTACTGAATTTACTACTGAATATCTTGTGTCATAATTTGACAACATACATTATGGTTCTTTATAAGCAACTGAGCCACATACTATTATTTGGCATGTTTGAAAAAGAATTAATGAATGAAAAATCTGAAATGGCTTAAAATCGATTCAATGAAATCAATAAATTAAGTTAAGTATAATTAATTTAGTCGAAAGTAACTATATCGTCATTATTTAAGACTACTAAAATCCTTTGTTCTGTTCGTGAATTAAATGAAGAGATTGTTTTAAAAATATTGTTTTACACAGGGCAATATAATTTTACGGATTGTGATTTGAGTAAGAAAATGAGCCCCGCTGTAGGTACGGTCCTTGTTTAGTCGTGTCACATATTACTTTCTTTTTTATATGTGAATACACAACAGCAATATTTTTTTCAACACACGTTCTCATAACGGGGCTGTTTCATGCGTGTTTTTAATCTCAAAAACTAGGATATTGCACACTAGTGCGCAATTTCACTACGCACTAGTGTGCAATATTTATAACCCGATAAAATTCGGTTGTTCCCTGTTACAAGACGTTTTTATATACGTACAATGCATTCTTAATTTAGTCTGGTAGCACTTTCTTTTTCTCGAACAAATGTATTCTAATGTTTAATAGAAATTTTGTCATGAACCGCAACCGTCGACTTCACGCGACGTTGGTTATTTGGATCATCGTCTGTCTATTGGCGACGAATCTTTCAATGAAATTGTAAATATCCATGAAAATGTATCAGCATCGCCGACATTTACCCAAGAGAATGAAGACATTATTCAAACTACTAATACTAACAGTACTATATCTCAAATCGTAAAAATGCCCGCAAAATCTGTACAGTATCACTTCGCAAATTGTACATTTACTAATTGTTTTAATAAATAAAAATATGCATTTTATTAGCTTTTTTCCTCAACTTGTGTTGAAAAACGTCGTATGAAACTCGTGAGCATTGTTAATTGCATCCTCGGCTAAATTGTCGCGCTCACCTTACGGCTCGCGCGACCAATAGCGCCTCGTATGCAATGAACAACTTTGCACACTAGTATCATAATGTACTATTTCTCCTTAATTTATTAAAACAGTGTGCGTGTGTGCCTATAGCCAATAACCAACGTCGCGTGAAGTCGACGGTTGCGGTTCATGACAAAATTTCTATTAAACATTAGAATACATTTGTTCGAGAAAAAGAAAGTGCTACCAGACTAAATTAAGAATGCATTGTACGTATATAAAAACGTCTTGTAACAGGGAACAACCGAATTTTATCGGGTTATAAATATTGCACACTAGTTCGTAATGAAATTGCGCACTAGTGTGCAATATCCTTTTTTTTTTTTTTGTTTCCCTGAGGAAAATGCATTAAATTGCATACCCCGGCTATGGCGAACCGGCGGTTATGTGGGGCTCTCCTCCCCAGAAGGGGGAGGTCTACCCACTAAAAACCTCAGGGATGGCCTTCCTCAGGCATGTAGGGAGCCCCGGGAACATCAAGCCCCTTCCGGGAACCCCAGCCTCCGCTCTCCT
>JAYEAL010000839.1:0-19578 GCA_036419045.1 Scirpophaga incertulas
ATAACAATCTGACATATCTAGATATCTATATCTGGATAACAGACAACAGTTTACAATAACAGGTATAGGAAAATAACACAACAGTGTTATTCGTTACTAGCTGACCCACGCCCACTTCGTTGGGCATAATATTAATAATCCCCGAAGCGAGCACGAAAGCGAACTGAATTAAATCCAAAGCCATCGCGCGCCGTCCGCTGATGATGATGATGATGATGATGACACTCAACAATAATGTGGCTTTCTAATGGTGAAAGAATTTTTAAAATCGATGATGATGATGATGATGATGACACTCAACAATAATGTGGCTTTCTATTGGTGAAAGAATTTTTAAAATCGATGATGATGATGATGACACTCAACAATAATGTGGCTTTCTATTGGTGAAAGAATTTTTAAAATCGATGATGATGATGACACTCAACAATAATGTGGCTTTCTATTGGTGAAAGAATTTTTAAAATCGATGATGATGATGATGATGATGACACTCAACAATAATGTGGCTTTCTATTGGTGAAAGAATTTTTAAAATCGATGATGATGATGATGATGACACTCAACAATAATGTGGCTTTCTATTGGTGAAAGAATTTTTAAAATCGATGATGATGATGACACTCAACAATAATGTGGCTTTCTATTGGTGAAAGAATTTTTAAAATCGATGATGATGATGATGATGATGATGACACTCAACAATAATGTGGCTTTCTATTGGTGAAAGAATTTTTAAAATCGATGATGATGATGATGATGATGATGACACTCAACAATAATGTGGCTTTCTATTGGTGAAAGAATTTTTAAAATCGATGATGATGATGATGATGATGATGACACTCAACAATAATGTGGCTTTCTATTGGTGAAAGAATTTTTAAAATCGGTTCAGTAGATCCCGAGATTACCCCTTACAATTGACAAACACACAAAGTTTACTTGTTTATAATATACAAATTTTACCTTCCAATAAAATTTTTATTATGTTTCCTAATACGTCCGAAGTCCCAATATGAGAGAGTACGTTGCTTCTTCCGCCGGAAGTTGTTACTTTAATCCGCCTCCCGCCATGTTGACAGCGCCCCTAGCGGCCAAGTCTGTCAACAAACTTAACCAAACCACAAGCCGCCATTCCTTGCTCATTGTTAGTCTCATAATAAAAACGGAGGATGTTCCACCAGGAAGCCGTTGCTGGGACTTCGGACGTATTAGGAAACATAATAAAAATTTTATTGGAAGGTAAAATTTGTATATTATGTGTTCCGTTTTACGTCCGAAGTCCCAATATGAGAGATGTGTTTGTTATCTCCTGGTGGCTTGTGTGTGGGTATGAAATAATGACGCAACAATGTGTGATATAGAGTATAATATCTTTATAAAAAGAAAATCAGAATCGCTTATTATTAATTGAATACTTAGTATGTAAACATATTTGAACTTAACTTAATAGTAGGTAAACATATTTGAACTTAACTTAATAGTAGGTAAACATAATTGAACTATAATCAATATCTTATGATGTACTAAAATATTGTGACAAAGACTTTTGTGAAATCTGTAAGCCACTATGCGGTTGTACATTTTTTTGATAAAATTTTCTAAACGTGTTTTCATGACGCCAGTTGGCTTTCTCTAAAATTTCGTTAATAGGATAATTTTCCAACCAGTTTAACGAAGACACTGCTGACCTTAAGCTACCTGGAGACGACTTAATCCCTGCTTCTGACAGAAGCTTTTTAATCCACCCACCAATAATTGTAGGCGTAGCTGGCTTAATCGGTTCCCTAGTAGTTATAAAAATATTAGTAATCAAATTTCTATGTACTGAAGAAATTGTTTTTAAAGTTTTTAACCAATAAACTGGGTCAATATTTTTATCAGGACAGGACAGCAGTTTCCAACTTGACTGTTGGTGTGTTACGGAATCAGTCTTAGAACCGAAAGTAGGAATCAAAGTAATTGAATCATCATTAACAATAAAGTGATTGTCATCAAAGTGT
This sequence comes from Scirpophaga incertulas, assembly GCA_036419045.1. Classification (NCBI taxonomy): domain Eukaryota; kingdom Metazoa; phylum Arthropoda; class Insecta; order Lepidoptera; family Crambidae; genus Scirpophaga; species Scirpophaga incertulas. Next base: position 2,007 of record JAYEAL010000839.1, read on the forward strand.
AACAATGTTAAATCGTGGACTCTGCGTCCAGAAGTCAATAAAAGAAGTATAGCAGCTCGTCTAGAGACATCATACAAGCTACTGGTTATAGGACTCTTATTTTTAAGATATTCTATGAGTACTCTAGCATCCCATATTGGTGCTTTAGGGGGTACTGGTCTAGAGACGGATACTGCTTTAAGCACATGCTTTACTATAGAACTTGACGATATTTTGATGTCTGATGAGGTTTCACATATAGAAGAAATAACAGATTTGTGGACTAGAATGGTACGATACGCTAATTTGTCATAACAAGATAGCTTTGCTATGTATCTAGCTACATCTGCTGGAGACGGCGAACAAGGGTTTAAGTTATTTTGGCTGCACCAATTCACCCACTTCGTCCAAATTGGAGTGTAAGTCTTAAGAGTCGAAGTTCGCCAGCTCCTTGAAAGTAGTGCTTTCTCTTCGTCAGACCAACTAGCAGTTATTGTGTCCCACCCGAAATGAGCCAAGCTTCCAGGTGGAGCTGATTGACATGGGTTGGAGGAAAATTCGTTATTGTGTCCATTAGGCAAGTTTCGAGATCTGGAATTTTCTTCGGTCGTACAATGGCTCTGGCTTTCAGGTCTGGCCTCCAAAAAGGCTTCGTCCATCTGGGTACCACTATCACAAAGAGTCCTGTTGCCGAGTTTAGGTGGTGAAGCACTTGCGGAATTAGACACGGTGGAGGGAAAACCCAGGCTAGGTCGTAGTGCCAACTCCTGCTGAATGCGTCGTGAAAGCAGGCGTTCGAGTCTAACAAGTCGAGCGTAGCATAGTTTTGGACGACGTGAGCGGTCGCAGAAGCGAACAAATCTATTTCGGGAACTCCCCATTGTTTGAAGATTAGACTTGTTGCTCGCTCGTTCAGATGCCATTCGGAGCCGGCGCGACTGCGCGATAGGTGATCGGCTTCGGTATTGTATCTTCCCGGAAGGTAGTGAGGGCGCAATACAATACTCAGACTGTCTATAAGAGCAAAAAGCTGTTCTGTCAACTCTAGCAGAAGTTTGGACTTGGTGCCGCCTTCGTTCTTTATGTACGATATCACTGTTCTGTTGTCGCATTGAAGAATTACTTCCGAGTGCCTGAGGTCCCTGGCTCGAGCCGTTATGGCGGCTATTACTGCATACATTTCTTTGGCGTTGCAGTGCCATCGATTCTGCTGAAGTGTCCACGAGCCTGAGGCGGCATCGTTGTTGATCAGGGCTCCCCATTGTAAATCTGACGCATCTGTGATTATGTAATTGGTTGGACTTAGAGAGCGATGTATTACTGATTCGTGATCTATATTCTGGAACCACCACTCCAGTTCTCCAATCACCTCGTCTGGCAAAGGATGCGCGAAGCGAGGGTTTCGATGAAGTTGTTGGCTGTGACGTTGTAGAGCCCGGCAATGCAACCTTCCCCGATGGGTGATGAAGGTTGCAAAGTTGAGAAACCCTAAGAGGGACTGTGCCTGCTTGAGGGTCCAACTGCCGTTGGCCAAGCGAGTAGAGAGATATCGACGAGCTCGGGAAATCTTGTCTTGTGGCAAGGCCTTCGTATTCCTTAGGGTATCCCACACGACTCCTAAGAATTCGATTCTTCTCGTTGGCGTGATTATTGATTTGTCGAGATTGACGCACCATCCCAATTTGGTCAGCAGCTGAATGGCGGTTCTGACATGTGTGTTGAGTATTGTCTGGGACTGGTGTACTATTAGATAGTCGTCCAAATAGACCACCAGACGTAATCCGTGATCCCGAAGCTTCTCTGCTATCCAGTTTGTTAGAGAAGCGAACATTTTCGGTGCAGCTGCGAGTCCAAACGGTAGGCAAGTCATTTGATAAAGAACCCCTGCATAACTCACCCTTAGATAGCATCTGTGCTGTTCCATTATGGGTACATGGTAATACGCCTGAGATAGGTCTAATTTTACCATCCAATCCTTTACCTGAAGCAAGGTCGGCATTCGATAATGATTGAAGAGATGAAATTTCTTTGTTATGATGAATGTATTCAAAGCTTTGAGGTTGAATATGACACGTTTTTTGCCGTTGGCTTTGGTTATAATAAACGGAGGGGATATAAAGCTTGGAGTTGAAGGCGCTGGTTCTAGTATGCGGTCTTGCAACATCTTTGAAATTTCTCTGGACATCGCTGCACTCGTGGGAGTTTGATATTGTGTCAAAATGTCCTGAGTGGGAAAAATTAAAGGTGGAGGTTGACTGAAAGGGATCCGTGCACCCTGAATCATTTTTAGAATTGCTTTGGGGGGTTTTAATGAAACCCAACGGTCTTGATAATGTCTTAGACAGCCCCCCGAAAAAATCACTAAGTCATGGTTTGTTATTTTTGTAAGGTTTTCTAATGTTCTTGTTTTTGGCCTCTCCTTTTCTTTTCGAACTAGCTTCGTCATTATTGATTCTATTTGATTCCTTTCTTTCATTACGTCTTGTTTTATTTGCAGTACGTGGCTGCTGAAATGGCTTGTTATGAGGAGAAAACGTTCGAGCCGTATGCTGTACTGGGGCCGTTTGTTTATCAACTTTGTCTATACCTCCAATCTTTTGCAAATAATTAGCCAATGCCGAAGGATTAAACATGTAATCGCATGAAGGTGGTATTTTTCCTATATCATCGCGAATGTATTTAACTTTAATATTCTTTAAAATATTTCGACGGCGAGATTCTATGACTTCTGCACGCTTGCCACATGTTATCTGTAGAATATCATGGGATGCTGATTTATAATCTGAATTGTCACCAAACAGCTCTTTTAATTTGCTGTAAATAGTATTAGGAGAAAGCTGGTTATTTGATTTTGCCGACCAGTCTATAAGATTTTGCAAGGCTGCATTGATTATTTCATTTTGAGCCATAACAGCATTAGAAAGGGCTGCAAAACTACGTTCCATTTTGGACCAACTAGATGAGCCTTGTGGATCATCAAAACGCTTTAATTCTTCGTTTAATTTCAATTCAATGAAACCCGGTGATGCAACATATTTTTTCTGGGTTTCTGTGTACTGGACGGCATTCCAATTCGGCGAGTCAAATCGTTGTAAAGCCGTGAGTTTAACTACACGATCCGGAAGAGCCGTAGTTATTGAAGGTTCCTTGACCGTTACGGAAAGATCAGATATATTTTCAACCACACTACATGAAGGTGGATTCAGAAATTCGCCGTTATTAACAATCGGAATGTTTGAATTTTGCGTTGGTAAATCGTTACAATTTGATGCACTATTCAAGCACGAAAGCGTAGGTACTGCTTGCATGTGTAAGTTGGTTGTTAAAATATTATTAATATGACTCACCAGTTGTTGAGAAAGTACGGCAAACCTTTGGTCCATATCCGCCTCAAGCGAGACCGAGCGGCGCCTCTCTCGGTATTCGCCGCCCACGTGGTCAGCGTGGCCGGCGCCGCCGCGGCGGCGGCTACCGTCAGCATGGCGACTGGAGCGCGCCTTTTTACTCGGTGCTTGGCGGACTGGGCTATCACTATCGCTCACTTTACTATGATCGCCGTCCCTCGCATAATCACTTGATGAACCCGATGTACTTAATTTTCTCTTCGAACCAACCGACGCGGCGGCGGGAGAGTTTCTTGATTCGTCCATCGAAAACGAAATAAACTTGGAAAAAAAGAAAAACGCGGAAAATTTTGAACTTTATAAAAGGCCAAAATTTGTTTCTAGAAGTAACGTCCGAACGGTTTAAAAGCCGACGCAACAATGAGCAAGGAATGGCGGCTTGTGGTTTGGTTAAGTTTGTTGACAGACTTGGCCGCTAGGGGCGCTGTCAACATGGCGGGAGGCGGATTAAAGTAACAACTTCCGGCGGAAGAAGCAACGTACTCTCTCATATTGGGACTTCGGACGTAAAACGGAACACATAATATTAGTATAGATGACAAAGCTCGTGGTGGCTGGTACTTGGTACTGACCGGTAGACGCGCACGGGCCGCGGCTGGCCCACGCGGTACACGCGGTCGGCGGCCTGCCGCTCCAGCTGCGGGTTCCAGTGCGGGTCCAGCAGCAGCAGGTGGTTGGCGCCGCACAGGTTCAGCCCCACGCCGCCCGCGCACAGCGACAGCAGCATCACCTGCCCCCCACCACCCAACGTCATCCTCCATCCGTCAGAGTAAATACCCCCAACGTCATCCTCGTCAGAGTAAATACACCCAACATCATCCTCGTCAGAGTAAATACACCCAACATCATCCTCGTCAGAGTAAATACACCCAACATCATCCTCGTCAGAGTAAATACACCCAACATCATCCTCGTCAGAGTAAATACACCCAACATCATCCTCGTCAGAGTAAATACACCCAACATCATCCTCGTCAGAGTAAATACACCCAACATCATCCTCGTCAGAGTAAATACACCCAACATCATACTCGTCAGAGTAAATACACCCAACATCATCCTCGTCAGAGTAAATACACCCAACATCATCCTCGCCAGAGTAAATACACCCAACATCATCCTCGTCAGAGTAAATACACCCACGCTCCGTTGTAAATAAATAGAATCAAAGGTATTCAAAGGTCATGCAAATATGGTCGAATCACAAATTATGAGCTACATACATCTATATATATGTCGCAGCCAACTGGTTAAAATAGCCGTTCAATCAAACAGTTAGCCCTTTGACTGAACAACGTCATTCAACCATAGGTCTAGCTTATTACTTGAATATTAGCTGCTTGATTGAACAGCCACCACTGAGTCACATACCCGCACAGGCCCCTGGCTGTCGTTCAGCGCGTCAATGACGGCCGACCGGGCGGTGACGGCCACCTGCCCGCTGAGCGTGACACATTGCACGTTCATCTTCTCCAGCTCGCGCTCCACCAGACGCAACACGGACGTCCATTGGGACACCACCACTGCTTTCTCCCCTGAGGACAATATAACAAATTCGTGAATAAATAACAGTGAATACAATGCAATACAGTGAATGAAAACAATATACACGTTAGCTAAACATTATATTCTAGTGCAGAATCGTCTTCTTGTGTACCTCTCCGTACACCTATTTCTACGGATCTGCGCGCGCCAGCGGGCCGTCGGCTCGAAGCTTGGCTCCACGGGAAGGAGGAGGTCACCTACCGATTGACTCAGATACTCACCGGGCACGGCTACTTCGGTGAGTATCTGTGTTGAATAGGACGGGAGAGATCGACACATTGCCACCACTGCGCATCCGACCTCGACTCGGCCCAGCACACGCTGGCGGAGTGCCCCGCGTGGGCCTCCGAGCGCCGAGTCTTGATCGCAGAGATCGGCCAAGATCTGTCTCCGCCGGCATTGATTGCGGCAATGCTGGCGGACGAGGGAGGTTGGAGGGCTGTGGCCTCCTTTTGTGAAGCAGTAATGCTCCAGAAGGAGGCCGCCGAGCGGGGTCGGGAGATGGCCGATCCCGCTCGAAGGAGGCGGCGCCGGGCTCGGTAGCACAGCTGCGGCGCCGCCGCGGGTCGCCGGCGGACGCGAGGAAGTCGCGACTGCTACGGCGACCTGGGATGGACCACGCCCCTACCGTGGCCGGGGGGCGTCGTCGGTAGAGGAGACCGGGGGAGGTAGTGTAGCCTCCCCCGAGGCTTCCCTCTAGGCATGGGAACGGAGGCTGGGGGGTTCCCGGAAGTGGCTTGATGTTCCCGGGGGCTCCCTACATGCCTGAGGAAGGCCATCCCTGAGGTTTTTAGTGGGTAGGCCTCCCCCTTCTGGGGAGGAGAGCCCCACATAACCGCCGGCTCGCCACAGCCGGGGTATGCAATTTAATGCATTTTCCTCAGGGGAACAAAAAAAAATGCAGCCTGTTGGTATATGTACATTCAGTCTGTAATTAATCACAATTACACGCACTATTTATTTATTACAATAGTGCTATCACAATAATAGTGTACATAACATCCGCAATAACTACCTACTAATAATAATGAAATTGTTGAATTCTTTGATAGTACAAAATTTATGGGCGTAACACTAGATTATATATACCTTAGCTAAGAGAATCAATTTTGCAACAGATTCAGTAAAAAAAACCTTTTTAAAAACAAGCTTTTATTATTTGTTTATAAAATGAACTAAAAAGTTAAAAATAAATTATTAACACAAACTTTTCACCATACATAATTATTCAATCTCGTCCCCCCTCTTTATCATAGTCCCCATTTATAAATAAAAGCGTGTTACATTTAATAGTCACTTTTAAAAGGTATTTTTCCTGAAGAATGGAAAAAGGTTCGTATTGTTCCTGTTTTCAAAAAAGGCGATCCTTCGTCTGCTAAAAACTATCGCCCAATTTCTATACTTTCATGCTTTGCAAAACTTTTTGAAACTTTGATTTGTCCAGTACTTTGTAAACTTAATAAAAGATATATTTCAGAATGTCAACACGGTTTCATGCCCGGTCGCTCAGTGCTTACAAACTTGGTACCATTTGTTTCGGAGGTTTCTGAAAATGTTGATGCAGGAATGGAGGTTGATGCCATTTATACCGACTTTAGTAGCGCCTTTGACAAGGTTAACCATGCAATTTTATTGAAAAAGTTAAAACTCTTCGGAATAGATGGCTTATTATTGGAGTGGTTCAAGTCGTACTTAATGAACAGGCTACAGGTGGTTGTTATCAGTGGCTTCAACTCCGACTGGTATCCTGCTTTGTCTGGTGTTCCCCAAGGCTCTCATTTGGGACCACTTCTTTTTCTGATATTTATCAATGATATAACTGCAAACATAAAAAATTGTAAACCATTGTTATTTGCTGACGATCTTAAAATTTACAAAACAATTACTTGTAAGGATGACAGCAGGCTCGTCCAGGATGACCTTAATAGAATTGTCAACTGGTGTGACACTAACTGTATGACGCTTAACGTGGGCAAGTGCTTTCATATTAAATACTCTAGAAAGAAGAAGCCGCTTGTGACTACTTACGAGCTCCGTGGTGTAACTCTGGAGAGTGTAGAGGTGATGCGGGATCTTGGTGTTACTATTGATAGCAGACTAAAGTTTGACATGCACATCGACGCAGTGGTTACAAAGGCTGCTAAAATGATCGGTTTCATCAAACGTAACACAAAGAATTTTAAGAATATTAACACCAAGATTCTATTGTATTGTGTTCTGGTGCGTAGCCATCTGGAGTTCGCTTCCGTTGTCTGGAGTCCGTTTTATAGCGTTTATTCTCAAAGGATTGAAAGCCTCCAGAGAGCATTCACTAGACACCTTGCTTTCTTTAGCAGTGGGTTTTCACACCGGCAACCTTATGCTGAGCGTCTAGCCAAATTTGATATGAGTGCTCTTCGCAATCGGAGGAAGCTTTTAGACATCTGCTTCCTACACAAGATCATAAATGGGCAAATACAATCAAACGACATAATATCTAAGGTGTCGCTTGCGGTACCGCACAAATTCCCAAGACACTGTATAGTCAAGACATTTGCACTACCATTTGCCAGAACTAATCTAGGCCTGCAGTCCCCTTTGGCACGGATTTGTAATGAATATAACACACTGAACAGTGTTATTTCTGATTTAGATATATTTAATGATAGGATACATATGTTCAAATTTAAGATTTTGCGTTACCTTAATCAAAGGAAATAGGATGTTGCTAACCTATAGTTTTGATTTTGATATGGTATATTTTAATAGAGTTTATTAGGTTTTTTCTTTTTGTATTTATTAAGTACAGGTTTATTATAATTGAATGTTATGTACGCCGTTATTGTGATGCATATCAGAAATTATTATCTATATTGAATGTTTTGTATGGGTATGTCTTAATATGTATCATGTGGCAGTACTATTTAAATAAATAAAAAAAAAAAAAAAAATACTCCATTCAAGCCATAAGGCCACTAGGGCCAAGGCTAGGCTGAGTTTAGTCGGTAGGTCTGTTGGATCGAGCCGCCTCGATTCACCAGGAGTCCGACATAATCAACGCATCCCTGCTTGCCTGTTGCGTTGGTATCCATGAGGATTCTCAGCCTCCTCTCCTGAGGAAAAAAAAAAAAAAAAAAAAAAAAAAACATTTAATACAACACAACATTTTCCTCAAGCTATCACAATGTCGGATGGAGGGAAAATGTAACAGACAGACAGATAGCGTTACTTTCGCATTTATAATATTAGTTGGGATTCTAAGTGTTACCGATTTGCCTTATTATTTAGATTTTAGATTCAATGCAATTGTGCAAAATATTCTTATGAAAATTCATTGTTATGAATCAATGTATCCTTTGTTGACTCGCGTATGAGTGAAGTGCCATGAGCCATACACACACACACTCACACTCACCTGGGTTGGAGAACACGTCGTGGCGCAGACAGTCCATGACGGCGGCGATCTTGGCCGAGGGCTGGCTGAGCTGGAGGGCCGGGTTGCTGGCGCTGACCACCGATTTGATAGCTTCCGACACCGTCACACTTTTCATATCTTCTTCTTCGTTATCGCTTTCTTCCTCGTTCTGTCGCATTGGACGAGATAGGGTATAAAAACATTGTGTGACATAAATGTAAATGGCGAATCACTTGTTACAAAACACAGTATGAAGAGTCATGTATTTTAGTGGAGTGCAAGAATCCTGGATAAGAAGAATAGGAGAACATAACAGGTCAGTGAGATGAAAACAAAAAATGGAATTAGTTGGTTCGACTGGGCTCCACCACACTTAGCCTCATGATTGGGCCATTGTGCGTCCTACTCCTGCGTCTGCCTCCTTCCTACTCCATCCATCCCAGTTTCTCCCAGAACGCCAGCAGCCTCCGTGGGCTGCTGCATGCTTCTGGCAGGGACGCCGGGGAATGAAGAAGTTTCTCCCGTTGGTTGTCCACACTTGCACATTCCATAAGAACGTGCTGTGGCGTTTCCTCAACCTCCATGCATCCTCTGCACAAGGGGCTGTCTGTTACACCAATTGTGTACAGGTGTTTGTTTAAAAGGCAATGTCCAGTTATGGTAGCTATGACCTTTCGGATCTTGTCTCTCTTTAGTTTGATAAGGGGACGGGCAAGCTTCTTGGAAGGTACCGGGAGTGCTTCCTTGGATCGCTTGCATACCTCCTTGGTTAAAGTGGAATTATAAAGTAAGGCAGAAAATGGTCACTGTCCGCTCGCGAGCGGGATCCCGGGCTGACCTACATACGAGCTGCCGGGGTGCGAGAGAGATCGAGCGCGATTCGAAGGAGAGGGCGTGCGCCGGCGCCAAGCGGTCTACACTTGGGCTTCGCACCGTCAAGGCATCGGGCGCATCCTACTGTCTCGCGTCGCGAATTATTTCTCCACCACAACCAGCCGAATAAACAGCATAATTATACAGTCCACTCTTTCATTGAAGTCCTGTAGGACCCTAACAGTCACCATGGTTTTTTGTTTGGAGTCAGCTAAAGATAGCTTGTTGAGCTCATCCATGAGGTGTTGCGCGGCGGGGTCGGCGGCGGCACCGTCCGCCCCGTCCAGCACGGACCCGATCAGCCCGCAGTGGCAGCACACCTGCCGCAGCCGCAGCAGCAACACCAGGATCTCGTGCGATTTCACTGGTTTCACGTCTGCACATACGATTAATAATGGTCGTTATTTCAATAACAGATAATATAATGAATTATTTTCCCGTAATGAATAACACGTTATTTAATAGCGGCTTATACTGTAATCCTACTGTTGACAAAATTATCGCCTAGTCGCATTGTTGTTGTTGCCACTTGCGTGTGTGCGGCGCGGAGCGAGCGAGTACAACTGTGCTACAAGCTTCAAGTGCGAGCGAGAGAAAGCTAACCGTTGTGTAAGCGTAGGCGCCCGCTCTGTTGCCTGACTGCCTATTCTTATAATATTAACCTTTCTCACAAGGAAATAAAGTTCCTATTTGTTTATTTCTTACAATAATTTTACTAATCCCAAATTCACAATTTTGTACCTTCGCTCGTATGACAATTAGAGTCATTTTGATTTCCAGTGTGATTTGAAATAGCAATTAGGTAAACTGTTGCTGGTTTGCTGGTGCCTAAGCTGTTGTCATTTTTTTAGTCACGCATTATTTGCTGTCTTGCGATCGCGCGTATGCAAATTAAATTATTTGTTGCAATAAGTAAATATTGAAGGTAAATAACAAATTATGTACATATTAATGAACTTTGAAATATGCCAGAAAATTATATTGATTAGGTAGGTAATTAGTTTTAAATTATTTAAATTACTGCCTAATATTCTGACAGTCCTTAGCCATATCATTGTTAAGAATAACTAAGCTAGCTATAATAACAGTAACAATCGTACTCAACAACTGTTGTAATATGTACTGGTTTTGTATTACTCTATAATCAAAGCTATACATTTTTATTTCTCTTAATAATGACTTTTTGTATGTCTGTCATATTTGTCACTCAAGAAATATAATTTGTAAAACATGAGCTTATTTTTATTTTAATTATTTACAACACGTTATCAGCACGAAGGTTCGTAAAATCATTTAAAGTTGTGTGAATAAAGATACATACGTGAGTACTTTCGACAATTTAAAATGGGAAGTCACGGAGATGGAGCTTGTTCAAGCAATAGAGGTATGAGTTTGTTTGGTATATCTTTGTCAAGACGAGAACAATACTCTAATTGGAAATTTAAGCTCCGGATGTTTTTAATTCACGAAAATCTTTGGGAAACTTTAAAAGGTTACCCGAGTGATAGTCAGTTATCGATAAGTGTTAAAAATCGTAATGATGAACTGGCGTTATCAAAGATTTGAAGTATTCGAAGACAATTGCGCATCCCGTGGGCTCTGATGATTTTTCCGGGATGAAAAGTACCCTATTATTTAATCCGGACTTTTATCGTTACGTGTGCAAAATTTCAAAGCAATCGGTTCAGTAGTTACGGCGTGAAAGCGGAACAAACAAACAAACTCACTTTCCGATTTATAATATAGGATCTAACAGTATAAATATTAAAATAAAAACCACAAGATAATGCGCACAGAATCACACTTCATTCCCCATACCTTTCAAACCGATCATTTTCTCGTGCATCTTCGTGAAAGCCGTATTTTTTTCAGGCGCCGGGGACCCTTCAGCGTCCGCTTGCTTCTCCGCGCGCTGGTGCAAGTACTTCGCGAACAGCGTTTTGGACAAAACCAACAACTATAATAAAATCAACATATCGTTTTTTTTATAATCTGTTAATTTGCACATAAAGGGGATAAACAAAGAGTCAACTTAATAGTGCGGTCCGAAATTTACTCGAGTTTTTACAATTCTGGAGACATAATATATTCAGTCTTTAAATTTTTTGCATTATACGCTAATCGTTTCTATATAAATAGAGTACAGGACAGGAGTTTTTAATGTACCCATTTATGTCGTAACAATTGTCAAAAAACGAAAAAATAAACTACAATATATTAATAATAATATTGTTGATACATTTTACAGTAAGAAAGACGTCAGTTATCGCAGACATATATTTCAGAATGAGCTGAACTTTAATCGTAAACAGATCAGTGGCAATTTTTACTAAGCACTACTTACTGCACGAAAGTGCGAAATTTTAAAAAATGAAAAATAAAACAATCTTCTTAGTTTCTTTTTAAACATATTATAATAATATTAATTAAATTTGCATTTTAAAAGTTACTCTTAAACCTCACTAAGTATCACCAAGAGGAGGGGAGGGGGGGGGGGGCTTAAAAATGCTAAAAACATCACGTGATTAATGGACGGCCCCTTATTTGGTGCAGCGTCTTACTTAGGAGATCTCGTATTCGAATTCTTCTGTGATAGAAGAAAACGTCTCGAGAGAACTTTCATATATCATGCTCAGGTTAGGTTATATTTAATAATGATTATAATGACAAAACACTCGCCTTCTGGTAAATGTCCAGCTCGTTCTTGGTCAGCGTGACCATCTTGAGGACCTCGGTCCTACTAGGCAGGTCGGCGAGCTGGCCTTTCTCCTGGAGCTGGACCTTGGTCCGCCGCAGCAGTATGCAGCGCATTATCGTGCTGAGCCGTTCTTGCCCACCCTGGCTTTTGTTGTCGATCCACTTCTTCCACATCTACGAAAGCGTGACCTGGTTTTATTTTTTTTTCTCTTTATTTTAAAAGGACTTTTATCCAAATGGATATGTCAGTCCTATCGGAACATACACAATCACAGTTATCTCAAGGTAGTCGCGGCGGGCACAGTACATTGTATAACATATGGGCCTCTTTGGAAGTTGGCTGGGCCTAAATACTGTGGAACATACTAACATCCATAACATTAATTTTCAATCTGTTAATTAAATCTCTCCTTGCATCTTGATAACGGACACATTCCATCAACAAGTGTTGGACATCTTCCATAGTACCACAAATTACACAGTTAGGAGATTCTATTTTTTTCATTAAATATCCAAAAGTTGGATGGATAATGTCCAGAACGTAATCTATTAAATAATACTATAATTCTCTAGTTAATTTAACATTGTAAAACCATGGCTGACGTAGAGGCTGACACTGAATACTTTTATACCAAATGCCTTTTTCTTTTGACCGTTTATCGAAATATTCACTCCATTTATCAAAACAAATATGCTTAATTTTGATGTAATTTCCGAATAAAATGATTTAACATATCTATGTTCACCTTCAGTTATTGCCAGGCGTGACCTGTATTTCTAGTGAGTTGGAAGCTGTCGTTAAGTAATTTATGATTGTGGTCAGATTGCTTTGTATTTTTTTAGTATGTACTCTATAAACTTTAGATTGGTGTATCATAAATATTTTTTTAAGTAGAGTTTTCTGGAGTAAACAAACGGTAGCAGTGTAGGGGTGCACTAAGGAAGGATTTTTCAAAGTTCATCCCTTAAGGGGGTGAAATGGGGGTCCAAAGTTTGTATGGAGAAACAAGATTTGTTTGAATATTTTATTCGAAACTTCGCAGGAGTACTCCTAACAATAAATGAGTAAACACGTCTTTCAGTATTTTTGAAAATTCAACCCCTAAAAGGGGGAAATGGGGTGTCAAAGTCTGAAAATCGACAATGGGTATTGTTTCTATGGTTTATCGGGTCGATGATTACGAAAACAATAATGATTTTAAAATCCAACGTGGCGGACGTGAAATAACATCTCCCCTGTCGGGGTGAAATGGGGTTGAAATGTCTAACTATCAATATGGGTATCGTTTTTATGGTTTTTTGGGACGTTCATTACGAAAATGGCATCGATTGTAAGATTGAATATTGTGGACATGAACATTCTTGATATATCAAAGAAGAAACTGACTGACTGATTGACTGACTGACTTATCAACGCACAACCCTAGCTGCTGGTTCTAGAGATTTCGAATTTGGCGCGTAGGTATCTCATAAGATCTACGGGTGTACTAAGTCAAAATCAAATCAAAATCAAAATAATATTTATTCAACATAGACCTTTACAGGCACTTATTGACGTCAACAAACAAAACAAAAAAAGCTTAAGTAATAAAAAAAAAAACAAAAACCTTGTCCGTACGTACGAATAAGGAAAAAAAAAAAAAGAAAAAATATATTGTCTCGACACCTGTTCGGAAATTGGGAGAGCCTTCTCGAGAAGAACAGGCAAGAAACTCTGAAGGTCTATTTTTTATCTCCTCTTTTCAATGTTAATAATTATAATAATATAATATAAAAGTACAACATAGTATAAGATACAATCATACCTAATACGATTACAGTCGTATGTATGTTTACATATGTTCGTGCCGATTTCGGGTACCTAGAATAATTTAGGTACATTTATATATCATATACCTTCTTTGTTAACTTTATTACACTACCTTCTTCTAAAATCTGATATCTATATAATACTTGCTTTGCTGTACTCTATAGTCAGTTTACGAATTAACGGCGACTCAGCCGGACGCTATCCCGGTTTTCTACCGCTTATAAAATTCGCGAAGCCAGTGCCTGCTAAAGTGCTTGTGCTTCACCGCTGTCTCGACTGGCTGCCACAGTCGGGGCTGGTCCTTCACACCGCTACATATTCGAAGGCTGCTGAGGAAGAGCAGGAGAGCTGCAGCTCGTGAGCCCGGTGCCGTGACTGCTGAAGGTGAGTTGCTGTTTCTATTCGTAGCAGTAAAGTAGGGTACAGCAAGTCACTTACTCTTCAACTCTTCCCCATTAGGAAATTCATCTTAAGCGACCTATGGTATTACCTAACAACCCCGCTTTTAGTGTTGGTAGAACCTACCGTCCTTATTGCTAGGATAAGCGCCAACACCCCCTTTCTGGTCCTTCGAGCCGGATTATGATCATATAAACCTAGATTCCTATTGCTAAATAATTTAATCTCATTAATTGAATGCATTACGTAACTTAGGCGTATACTTACGCAATAATTTCGCTGTAAATTATCGCCATACAAATCCACCTACCAGGTTTCTATCATAATTGTATTCTGGTTTTATTTATTCATACATTATACATTACAGGCAAGTATTCCATTAAATATCTACTTAATACTCATATATATTTAGTAACTATTATAACATTTTAACTTCTTAAATATAAATTTAGAAAATAAAATTTCTTTGACGGTAGTTATTGTTACTCTGTTTACGTTATCTTGCTTCTATTCTTCCAACAGCGTATGTTGTAGTCACTTTAAAAAAAAATATTTGACTTTCTCCATACTAGCTAAAATTTTGTTAAAATTTTGCCCCGCTCAAATAATAAATTAATAACCGCTACTGAAATAGCAAAGGCCGAAACATATATTTTGAAAGTTGTTCAAAATACATATTTTTCAACCGAAATAAATTTACTTAAAAATGGTAAGAGTTGTTCCTCCGTAATTAATAAGCTAGCCCCGTTTTTAGATAATGACAGTATAATCCGTGTCGGTGGTCGACTGCGCCATGCCGACATTTAGTCAGCGGGTTGATTTTGAAATCAGAATTGATACTACAGGTTGCTACTGTAGTATCAACTCTGATTTCAAAATCACTATTACCATTTACTTCATGAACAGAGTGATTTATTAGTTTTTTACTTCTTTTAATGTTACATTTATTACAAAGTAAAAGATGGATGCATTTTACAACCTCATTATGTATACGTGTATAGTCGATTTTTTTTTTTTATATAATAGCAGGCAAACGAGCCAACGGGTCACCTGATGGTAAGTGATCACCGCCGCCCACAGCACAAACAACACCAGAGGTATCATCAGCGCGTTTCCGGCCTTTCAAAAATGTATACGCTCTTTTTTTGAAGCTTCCCATGTCGTAACTGTTCGGAAATACCGCGGCCGAAAGTTGGTTCCATAACTTTGTCGTTCGCGGGAAAAACGTACGCGGGAACCGCACTGTGGAGGACAGCCAACCATTAAGATGGTGGGGATGGAAAGCAAGTCCCCTCCGTGACACACGATACAGGAAATCGGTCGGCGGCAGTATCCCAAACAACTCGTCAGAGCACTCCCCATGGTATATGCGGTAGAGAACACAAAGAGACGCGACATCTCTCCGCAGCGCCAATGAGTCCATACGACCACAGAGCACCGGGTCGTCGACAATTCGAACGCTCTACGCTGGATACGGTCAAATGGAAGGAGCTGGTACTGAGGAGCTCCGGCCCAGAGGTGAGAGCAGTATTCCATATGTGGCCTGACCTGTGCCTTGTAAAGTTGTAGGCGGTGGGTCGGCGTGAAATACTGTCTCGCCCTGCTTAGCACTCCCAGCTTTTTTGAGGCTAATTTAGCCTTGCCTTCCAGATGACAGCGAAATTGAACATCACTCGATATCTCGACGCCCAGGATACCGATGGTTGACCCGGCATCAAGGGAAGCGCCTTCAAAGTTTATGGTTGCGACAAAAGGAGATTTCTTAGCGGTAAACGCGCAAACTTGTGTCTTAGAGGCGTTAAACTGGACTAGATTTAGTCGGCTCCAATTCGAGACATGGCTGAGTATGTCATCGATAACAGACACAAGCTTGTTTCGGTTCTCAATGACGTTCTGATGTGGAATATTTGCACTTCCGTGATATAGTGCGTCTCCAGTGCTATCGTCTGCATAGCAATGGATACCGCAATTATGCAGTAAATCATTGATATGCAGAAGAAACAAAGTGGGAGACAGCACGCATCCCTGCGGGACACCAGCGTTCACGGGCTGGAGTTCCGAGCATGAGCCATCAACTACGACTCTAATGCTACGCCAGAAAGAAAACTGGTGACCCACGTGCAGAATTTCCCAGATAGTCCGTACTCTGGAAGTTTGCTAAGTAGAGCCCTATGCCACACTCGATCGAAGGCTTTCGCTATGTCCAGACCGACCGCAAGAGCTTCCCCCTTCCTCTCCACAGCCTCCGCCCAACCATGCGTAAGGTACACTAAAAGGTCACCAGCTGATCGCCTACTACGGAAACCGTATTGTCGGTCACTGATCAGCTGGTTTTCCTCCAGGTACGCTAGGAGCTGGCGGTTTGTGATAGATTCCATTACTTTAGAGAGGATAGAGGTGATAGCTATTGGCCTATAATTGGACGGGTCGGAGCGTTCACCTTTTTTAGGGATCGGGTGTACTAGGGCTGTCTTCCAGGACTTCGGGACGACGCCAGTGGTGTAGGAGAGCCGAAAAAGGCGCGTGAGTACCGGTGCCAACTCAGGAGGGCAAACCTTTAGCACGATTGGTGGAATGCCGTCCGGCCCACTCGACTTATGGATGTCAAGGGAAAACAGTGCCTTCCGAACGGAACTTTGAAAGAACCGGACATCAGGCATTGAACTCGCACAAGGCGGTAGAGTAGGTGGTGATATTCCCATGTCATCCAGTGTCAAATTTGATGCAAAAAGATTACCAAGAAGTTCGGCTTTTTCCTTTGCAGTGTGGGCCAGAGAGTCATTATTTTTGTGCGAGGGTGGAATTGATGAGCGACCGAAGTTCCCTAGGACGGCTTTGGCAAGAGACCAGAATGAACGTGTACCAGACGGTAGGCGCACTAGTCTCTCGCCAATTCGCCCTATAAACGATGACTTTGCCTTGGCGATGCTCCTCTTGAAAGATCTCGCAGCGAAATTGTACTTCTTTTTATGGAATTTGGCGTTTGGATCGTCAGACGCCGCCATTCCCGCCCAGGTTCGATAACACTCCTGTTTTCGACGAGCTGCCGACTTGCAGGAATGACCGAACCAGGGTTGAGAACTACCGCCGATGGGAATCACAGAGTTTGGAATAAAAAGTTCCATTCCCTGAAGAATCACATCGGCGACAGATTCGGCAGCATCGTCCGTATCCTCCCGCGAGAAGCAAATTCGCTGCCATGGTAGGATGCAAAGAAGCACCGCATACAATCCCAATCTGCTGACTTGTAATGCCAGACCCGACGGCCACTGGCTGGGAGCTCATAGACTTGTCGAGAGGCACAGTGCTATGGATTGGGCAATGGTCCGAGGAGCCAAGAGGTGCATCAACAGAGACTATGTAACCGTCCGGGTGTGAAGTCAGCATAAGATCCAGTAAGGAGGGCGTATGGTCGTCTATGTCTGGAATTCGCGTGGGCGAGGCGACTAATTGAGACAGACCGTAAGCCAA
>JAYEAL010000751.1:0-18694 GCA_036419045.1 Scirpophaga incertulas
TTATTTCATACCTTACACTTTAACCCATCAATATAAGAGAACGAATAAAAAGTAAATAATTTCTACTTATTAAGTTTGTTTTAACTTGCGTTTACTTTATCCATAAAATATTTATATTTTTATTATTTCGCTTACTCTAAGTTTATAGTCAATCACTACTTATGTTGTAGTGTCTCAACTTCATCACATACTTAATGTCAGTTAAGGGATTTACATCTAAATAAAAATGCAGTTAAATCATTTAGGTTTACATAAGATGTTATTTGTTAAAGAGGTAACGACATTTTTCCTGTTCTAAAAAAGTCCATTTGAGGTTAAGCGCAAAAAATACTATTAAATGAATGATTTCTGATAATTTAAATAATTCACTTCGAGGAAAAATGTTTAAAATATATATAACTAAATTTAGGAATCTCAGGAAGCAAAACTCAACGTATTACAATTTTTTTTCTGAATTTTGCAACTTTAATCGTCTCTCCTGTAAAGTTCGTTAAGTGGCGGTTATCCTCTTTTAGCTGTAAGGCATCGATTATAAAAAAAAGATGTCGAATCTGCATGCCCTACCAATACTTAAAGAAAACAATTTTGGTAACTGGAAGTTCAGAGTTAAAACTCTATTAGAAGAAAAAAATGTTTTTAGACGCAGTAATGGGCATTAAAGGTAAGGATGCGACAATATTTTTTACAGATGACAGAAAGGCACGGAACTTAATAATACAATGGGCCCGATTCTGGCGTGCCAACTTATCTCTAAACCTAACTAAAATTAGACATAGAACTGTCAAATTCAATTTGGTATTCTGCAGTGACAGTCTATTTTAAAATTGACGTCGCTAAGTTACTCAATTTAGATTTAGGCGCTGATTTGGTATTCTGAAACGCATTCTAAATGTCAATTTTCTATAAAATTGGAAATGTCACGCTAAATTTAGGAAGGATCTACGGAGGTCATCGCTAATTTAAGTGGGTACTTTGGTGAGCGTATCTGATAAAACTTTTCGATATTTTGAATTTTTTTTGCAAAAATGGATGACGAAATTGTTGTATTAGCTCTGTTGGAATCTTTAGAAAGGTAAATATAAGGTACATTCGTACGTACAATATATAGAAATAAATAAAATCGAAGTTTTTGTAATGTTAAAATAATAGGTTATAATAACTTTAATGCTACGAATAAGTTATATGTATATATCGGGTAGCAATAACAAAGGCCCATAAAATTAAAAATGCTTGTCTCCGAAAACCGATTTCCTAAGTAGATAGCTAAATAAATAAGGTTCCATAATTAGTAATAATCTCAAATCAATAAAATTATAGTGAAGTGAAAATTAAAGAATTAAAAACTAATTATAACTAATAACAGTTTAACCTGGTTTAACCTTAGGAATTAAATTAAAAATAGAGAGCCAAGGTTAGGTAAACAAAAAAACATTGATGTTGATGCCACAGATTAGAGTGGTTTTTGTTGATGCTCTTCATTCGTCGTTGTAAAGACAGGCAAAGGTTACTACTATTCTATCCACGGAACATAAAAAACAGAATTCTATCTGTCATCCATTTGGACCTCTTTCACCGCTTAACATTAGGCGGGAAGAGGTCATCTGCCGATCTTCGCATAAAAAAAAGATCTCGATAATACGGACAGACAGTCATAAGGAAATAGGAGCGTACCTGTGTTAAATATGTAATTGGGCTAGACCCGTTTATTTAACAAGATAAACAAATAAATAAGGGTACAGGCTCGGACTCATCAACCTAAAACTGTTAAATTTCCACAACAAAATTTCCACCCTATGTCCAAAGTCTCCGAGTTCAATATCAATTGTAATATTTTGACAGATTTGTATAGGTTGATGAGTCCGAGACTGTACAAGCTACCTTTGGTGAGTTAAGCGGTGAAAGAGACCCAAACGGGATGATAGAATATTATAATATACTAGCTGTGCCCGCGACTTCGTCCGCGTGGAATAGTTTTTTTGCGCACCTCAGCTGTTACCCGATCTTGACAACGCGACATATCCAAATTTGGTACCATAAAAACGGTCATTGTGACTAAACTTAAAAAATAAACATATGCCGTCGCGGACTTTTTTTTAGATCATGTATAAAGGAATAATTCTTTCATACATATTTTTTGTGTATCTTGAACCGTTTTCGCAGCGCACGCAAAGAAAGCCTTCAAAAATGAATAATTTTCCCCGTTTTTTACACATTTACCGCTCTGTCTTTGCTCCTATTTGTCATAGCGTAATGTTATTTAGCCTATAGCCTTCCTCGATAAATGGACTATCCAACAAAAAGAATTATTCAAATCGCACCAGTAGTTTCGGAGATTAGCGCGTTCAAACAAACAAACAAACAAACAAACTCTTCAGCTTTATATATTAGTATAGATAATATACTAGCTTTTCGATCGCGGCTTCGCCCGCGTTTTATTCGATTTTCCCACAGGAAAGAGATGTCTCCCTCAGTAAAACATCACAATTTCGTTTCCCGTGTCTTAAACCTCCCCATACCAAATTACACCATAAATGATTCGGCTGTTGCTATCGCGTTTTCCCACGGGAAAGAGGTATTTTACCGCGTTAAAACGTATTCTATGTCCATTTCCGGGGTCCAAACTATATGCGTACCAAATTTTATCAAAAATCGGTTAAGTAGTTTCCAAATTACACCAGAAATGGTTTGGCTGTTGCTATCGCGTTTTCCCACGGGAAAGATATATTTCACCGCGGTAAAAAGTATCTTGTGTCCGTTCCCGGGTTCAAACTATATTCGTTCCAAATTTCATCAAAATCGGTTCAGTAGTTTTGGCGTGAAAGACGGACAGACAGACAGACAGACAGACAGAGAGACAGAGTTACTTTCGCATTTATAATATTAGTATGGATAAAAAAAATATTTTAAAACCCCCTTCTAAAGTGGAAACACGAAGGAGCTATTAATTATAACAAGGAGCTATACATTTCCAAATAAAAATTATGACAACTTTATACTGTTTTAAGTAATTAATTATATAATAAAACATTAATAAATAATGAATAAAGGCACTAAAGTAAGTCAAAATGGTCAAAACCACCCTAAAAACATATTTATAACAGTTTTATAGAAACCGGTAAATTCCGGTAAAATAATTCTATATAATCTGTGAATTCAATTTAGATGCCTGTTTATAGCTGTCAACTGTGTTTTAAATTTAGTTAGCACGTAATTTCAGAATACCAAATTCTCTAAAACTAAAAATAAATTCGTTCTCTAATTTTAAGTTTAGGTTTAGAGAGTGTACCGTCAGAATCGCTCCCACTGTCTACCTGATAAATATTTGGAAATTGTTAAAGATAAAAATCTGCTCAGGAAATGTTTTCAAACATTGCAAAAATATTTTTAAACGAAAAAGCATTGTAAATAAATTGTATTTGAGGCGAAAGCTAATTAATTTGAAATGTTCCGGGAATCTTAATAATCATTTTCTGCAGTTCGATAAAATAATCACAGAATTAGATGCTGCTGGCTGGCATCTAATAGAAAATTTAGATAAAATCTGTTATCTATAGTCAACTTTACCTAACGAATACGAGAACGTGATAACTTCGATTGAGACGATGTGTACAGATAAAGAAATATCGTATGATTTTGTAAAGGCCAGATTACTAGATACCGAAATAAAACGAAAATGCAATGATGAGGTTCGAGAAGAAAATTCTTTTAACAGTCAGTCTAAGCCGGTAAAATGCCACATATGTCATAAAATAGGTCATAAGGCAAATGAAGGCTGGAGTCGATGCAGTAACAGAAGAACAAGGTATCGAAGGCGCACTAACTGGAGCGGTAGACGCGGCAACGGAGACTGTTGCTGAAGTTTTGTTACAAAGGAGTATTTATGATTTGTGAAGCCTTAATTGTTAATAATTTAACACATAATTTGCTTTCGGTTAAGAAAATGGTTGAAATGGACAATTTCGTCAGTTTTACAGATAAGGGTGTCATTATTAAATATAAAAATAAAAGTATATTTGCTGAGTGTAATAGTAAGCTTTATCTTATAAACGGAACTATCTGTTCAAATTCACATGAAGTACCAAGGAGTAATATTGCATGTGGTATTAATGATAATTTATGGCATAGACGTTTGGGTCATATTAATCATAAAGGTTTATCTATACTAAAATTGCCATTTTCAACAAAAAGTTTGTATTCCGTGTGTTGAAGGCAAGGCCACCCGTACCGACCGTTTTTTAGTTTAAATCGTCCAAGATCGAGTAAAATAGCTGAACTACTAGATATATAGACTATACGAGACTATACGAGATATACTACTAGATAGATAGCTGAACACACAGATATTGCTGGACCTGTGAAACCAAGTTCCAGTAGGGATGAACTTTACTTTCAAACTATAATCGACGATTTTTCTCATTTTTGTGTTGTATATACCATGAAGTAATAAAAGTGAAGCTACAGATAATTTGATGAAATATATTAAGTATTTAGAAACGCAAACAGAAAATCAAGTAAAGCGGATAAGATGTGATAATGGTGGCGAATTTACATGTAATAAGTTTCAAAAGTTTTGTCAGGATAAAGGAATCCGATTGGAGACTACAGCTCCATGTAGTCCACAATCAAATTTACATAGGTGGACTGGCGATATATATATATAATGGCGCTTGCGATGTCCTGGTATTGCAGGCTACGGTGATTGCCTACCATCAGGCAGACCTTTTGCTAGTGTCGTAGTATCAAACAAAGAAACATGAAAAATCTTATATATGATATGCTTAAAATGCAACTAACATTCTTATGATAACATACAAGTCTTGGTATATATAAAGTGTGCAGACAATGTGGAAGCTATTAGCCGATGAATATGAACACTTTTCAAGAATAAAGCAGACTTTTATTTACAACATAATAAGAAAGTATTACAAAATCAATTTCGAATTCTTCGACAACTTCATAAAACACTCAGTTGCCAAACTTTATTAGACATAACAACCAACGACAATATAGGCTGCACTTGCTTGGTTTCAATCTCCTTAACAATAAGTAAGTTCTGAACACTGACTTGGAAACCTGGTTCTGAATGACGAGTAAGCAAAAGAAGCTTTTCCATCTGTAGTCCCGTTAAAGAAAAGTGTGTTCTACTGTACATACACATTTTTTTTTTTTTTTTTCCTCAGGAGAGGAGGCTGAAGAATCCTCATGGATACCAACGCAACAGGCAAGCAGGGATGCGTTGATTATGTCGGACTCCTGGTGAATCGAGGCGGCTCGACCCAACAGACCTACCGACTAAACTCAGCCTGAGCCTTTGTCCTAGAGACCCTACTGGCTTATATTGACGAGAGCCGCACCTCAGAAGAGGCAAACGGATAGCGCGGCCCCATGAGAGGGCATAGGCGCTAGAAGAGGCGCCGGTTCACCAAAAGTGGGACCGCCTATATTGACAGAGAACCTACTCGTGGGCTAGCAGAAGGCTGCCGATTAGGGGTGACAAGGGAGGCGACGGCTCAGACGCCGCCGCTACAGGTCTGGAAGGTCCTGTATTTATTGGTTAAGGGAGTCGCTAAGAATACCGTTCCCGATCCACACATCCTCTGCCGAATATTAATTATTGCCTTAAGGGCTCGATTGAGATTTTACCGGTATTTTTTACCGTGGGAGAGCCATGCTTCGGCACGAATTGGGCCGGCTCGACCGGAGTGATACCACGGCCTCACAGAAAACCGGCGTGAAATAGCGCTTGCGCTGTGTTTCGCCGAGTGAGTGAGGGTACCGGAAGGCCCAACCCCCCTTAATTCCCCTCTATTCCCCTTATTCCCCCTATTCCCCCTATTCCTTTTAAAAGGCCGGCAACGCATCTGTGACTCCTCTGGTGTTGCGGGTGTCCATGGGCAACGGTTATCGCTTACCATCAGGTGATCCGTTTGCTCGTTTGCTGCCCTATGCTATAAAAAAAAAAAAAAAAAAAAAGATTTTGATTAAAAGAGAGTGCTAGCAAGGAGACAGTTCGTTGGGAATAAGGTCCCTGCGGAATCACATTAAGAACTTGGTGAAAGGTTAGTCGCTTAAGGCGACATTGAATAGGGGGTAAGGTCAGGAAATGCCTCGAATAATGGAGCGTACTCCAAAGTAATTTTGACCTGGCTAAGGGCCGAAGTGGCCTTAGCCATTGCCAGCTGATACTCACGATAGGCATTATCGCGTAGCTGGGTGTGAGAGGCGAGCGCGGCCGCTGGGCTACGAACGCCCCGGGTTGGCATGGGGGTGGTGGCCTGAGGGGCCTTAGGAGGAGTGGGACCCCAAACCTGAGCAGGAGTCAGGGTTGAGGGGGCAGATTTGGGCAGAGCCGGAAAATTGGCATCTGTCCTTTGAGGGGCGGAGGGGCGAGACGCTTTGGGCGGGATGGTGGGTTTAAAGCGAGGAGCTTTAGGACAGCCCTTCCAGTTTGCTGTATGGCCAGTTTGGCCGCACAGCACACAGGCTGGGGGAGTGGACATGGATTCGGGTGAGTCACGTTTCCGTGAACATTCGGAAGTTGCGTGATCGCCGAGGCATTTCACGCAACGAGGACGGGCTAGGCAGTTGGCACCCGCGTGGCCGTACCGCTGACAGCGGTTGCACTGCGCGGGGCCTGTGGAGTACGGGAGTTCGACACGAAGCCGGGGATTATCCACAACCGTAAGGGTTGTGTCTTGGGTAAGGAGCAGCGCCTTTCCGAAGGACTAAGGATTGATTTGGACGAGTGGGATGCGGTTTGCCATCCCGGTGGTGGAGCCGGTGTACACCGGTAACGGGATAGCCTTGATCAACAAGGCTAGCTAGGACTTCCTCTTCTGTGAATTCCGCAGGGACCCCACGGAGGATAAATTTGATTTTACGCTCGCTTTCGAGCGCAAAAGGTAAAGAAGGGTATTTGACGGGAGCGGAGGTGTGCGTGAGAGGCACGGTATGCTCGAGGGTGTCGGTGGTTAAA
Source organism: Scirpophaga incertulas (assembly GCA_036419045.1). NCBI lineage: Eukaryota > Metazoa > Arthropoda > Insecta > Lepidoptera > Crambidae > Scirpophaga > Scirpophaga incertulas. The sequence continues at coordinate 6,977 of JAYEAL010000751.1, forward strand.
ACAAAACTATCGGGACGGTTCTGGATTTTCGACCAATAAATATTGGCCGATTGAAGCTGAACGCGGAGAGTGGCCCAGCAGGCTTTATCGGTCAGATGGACCGTTGGGATTTTGTCCGGACGGACAGTAGGAGGTTTGGGAGTCGTGGGCTTTTGGCCCCCGATGAAGTATGGGTTTTGGATGGGTGGGTGGAGAGTTGGGTGTTGTCGAGGTGGTTGGTGGTCCACCACCACGTCCATAGGGACGGAGGTTGGCGTCGGATGGGTGGGACAGGCAGCGCAACCTGAGTGTTGCGCCGCTTCTTTTTGTTCGACTTGCGTCGAACTACGGGAAGGAAACCACCGTCAGCGGAGAGTTCCGCGTCGGCGGGGGTGGTTGGGGTGTCAACCCCTTGTGGGGATGGCGAGCGCATAGGGCGCTTGGGATTATTGCGCTTTTCATTGGCAATAGTCGGTGAAGGCGCAATTTCGGAGGATGACGGGGTAGGGACGACCGGTTGCTTACAACTGGTGGGGACTTTGGGTGCTCCCTCAAAATGGGAGATTTGTGCTTTAAGAGCTTCTATTTGGGCAGTGAAATGTTGGGATATATCGCGGGTTATTGAGGAGAGAATGGAACGGATCTGGCCAGCGAGGTGGTCAGATGCCTCAGAGACGATATTGATAGCGCGCGGATCGCGGTCAAGTCCAGTTTGAACTCATAAAGTTGAGTCTGGGAATTTTTTGATTACTTCTAAAAGTGGGTCGGATTCGGCAGAGGCTGCGACAGATCGATCGCATCCATCGCGATTGAATTAAAGATTGCGACATAGAATTAAGTGCGCAGAAGGCGCGGGGAAACCCGCCAAAAGCGCGAAACGCGCGGTGCGGGGCGCAGAAGGCGCGGAGGGCGTGACCTAACAAAGAGAGCGCGGGTTACTCCCCTGCCTGAGGAGGCAGGGGGGGGAGGGGGGACGACCGTAACGGACACTCCCGGGGAATGCCCGTGTACCTTCACCCTAGGGACGCAATGCCCTAGTGCAATGGGCTCCGGTCTCTAGATTTGTCGTGTCAGGAGACACGACGACGTTCTAGGCTATGACGTCGGTTGGCTTCGTTGGCCTGTAAGGTATCCACCAACCCAAGCAGTGACGTTGTCTTCCAACCGTTGGAGGCACCCGGGGCACCAAAGAAACGATCGAATGACCTGAACACATGGCGTCTGCCACAGCGAAGCTCGTACTGCAAAGAAGAATTCGCTTATCAAGAGCACAGTGAGTAAGTAAAGAAATATTGAATGTATTGAATTCGAAAAACATCGAAAAGCAAGGGAGAGTGACATGAGACGTGCGCACTCGGCGATCTCTTGACAGCGAATGTGTGTACATACACATACTATGTATGAACATATATGTAATATAGTGGGAGCGATTCTGACGGTACACTCTCTAAACCTAATCTTAAAATTAGAGAACGAATTTTAATTTGTTTTAGAGAATTTGGTATTCTGAAATTACGTGCTAACTAAATTAAAACACAGTTGACAGCTATAAAACAGGCATCTAAATTGAATTCACAGATTATAGGAATTATTTTACCGGAATTTACCGGTTTCTATAAAAACTGTTATAAATATGTTTTTAGGGTGGTTTTGACCATTTTGACTTACTTTAGTGCCTTTATTCATTATTTATTAATGATTTATTTATATAATTAATTACTTAAAACAGTATAAAGTTATCATAATTTTTATTTGGAAATGTATAGCTCCTTGTATAATTAATAGCTCCTTGGTGTTCCACTTTAGAAGGGGGTTTTAAAATATTTTTTTTATCCATACTAATATATATATCGCATTTATAATGCGAAAGTAACTCTGTCTCTCTGTCTGTCTGATGGCTGTCTGTCTGTCTGTCCGTCTTTCACGCCAAAAACTACTGAAGCCGATTTTGATGAAATTGGAATATATTATATAGTTTGAATATAGTTTGAACCCCCGGGAACGGACACAAAGATACTTTTTTACCGCGCGTGAAATATCTCTTTCCCATGGGAAACGCGATAGCAACAGCGCAAAACATTTCTGGTGTAATTTGGAAACTACTTAAACCGATTTTGATAAAATTTGGTACGCATATAGTTTGGACCCCGGAAATGGACATAGAATACGTTTTAATGCGGTAAAATACCTCTTTCTCGTGGGAAAACGCGATAGCAACAAGCCGAATCATGTATGCTGTAATTTGGTATGGGGAGGTTTTAAGACACGGAAACGAAATTTGTGATGTTTTACTGAGGGAGACATCTCTTTCCTGTGGAAAAATCGAATAAAACGCGGGCGAAGCCGCGGTCGGAAAGCTAGTATATTATATATTATAATATTCTATCATCCCGTTGGGTCTCTTTCACGCTTAACTCACCAAAGGTAGCTTGTACAGTCTCGGGCTCATCAACCTATACAAATCTGTCAAAATATTACAATTGATATTGAACACGGAGACCTTGGACATAGGGTGGAAATTTTGTTGTGGAAATTGACAGTTTTAGGTTGATGAGTCCGAGCCTGTACCCTTATTTATTTATTTATCTTGTTAAATAAACGGGTCTAGCCCAATTACATATTTAACACAGGTACGCTCCTATTTCCTTATGACTGTCTGTCCGTATTATCGAGATCTTTTTTTTATGCGAAGATCGGCAGATGACCTCTTCCCGCCTAATGTTAAGCGGTGAAAGAGGTCCAAATGGGATGACAGATAGAATTCTGTTTTTTATGTTCCGTGGATAGAATAGTTAGTAAACTTTGCCTGTCTTTACAACGACGAATGAAGAGCATCAACAAAAACCACTCTAATCTGTGGCATCAACATCAAAATCATATCCACATCTTTTTAAATTTATAACCCACACTGTCTCGGAATTATAAAAACGCAGAAAAAATAAAGAAATAGGAAAGCAAAGAATAAAGAAGATAAAGATTTACCACGGAATAGGCTGTATGGGCTCTGGCTCTTTGCCTGCTCGATACGAGCGAAGTTTAAAAAAAAAAAAAGCATCAACATAACTTGTCTCTAATGGTCTGTGATCACATCAATGTTTTTTTGTTTACCTAATCTTGGCTCTCTATTTTAATTTAATTCCTAAGGTTAAACCAGGTTAAACTGTTATTAGTTATAATTTTTTTAATTCTTTAATTTTCACTTCACTATAATTTTTATTGATTTGAGATTATTAATAATTATGGAACCTTATTTATTTAGCTATCTACTTAGGAAATCGGTTTTTGGAGACAAGCATTTTTAATTTTTTTGGGCCTTTGTTATTGCTACCCGATATACATATAACTTATTCGTAGCATTAAAGTTATTATACTATTATTTTAACATTACAAAAACTTCGATTTTATTTATTTCTATAGATTGTACGTACGAATGTACCTTATATTTCCTTTCTAAAAGATTCCAAAAGAGCTAGTACAACAATTTCGTCATCCATTTTGCAAAAAAAATTCAAAATATCGAAAAGTTTTATCAGATACGCTCACCTAAGTACCACCTTAAATTAGCGATGACCTCCGTAGATCCTTCCTAAATTTAGCGTGACATTTCCAATTTTAGAGAAAATTTGACATTTAGAATGCGTTTCAGAATACCAAATCAGCGCCTAAAATCTAAATTGAGTAACTTAGCGACGTCAATTTTAAATTAGAAATAGACTGTCACTGCAGAATACCAAATTGAATTTGACAGTTCTATGTCTAATTTTAGTTAGGTTGAGATAAGTTGGCACGCCAGAATCGGGCCCAGTATAGATACTTTGTATATATGTACATACACATCCGTAGTCTCTCTGACTACTCTTTGGTAGTATCTCTAACTGATCTATGTATATACCTAAATCTGTGCGACTCACAATTAATAATTTGTTTCCCTCTTTTTTAACGTCCTAATAATAAATATATGTTATTACGGATATTATTTAAGATACGAGCATTCAAGAAACTAAGCTCTAAAGATAGCTGAAGTGTACTAAAAGTTTTGGTTATAGTTCAATCATATGTCGAGTACATCACAAAAACATAGGAACTTTGTAGCTGAACCCATGGGAGAAAAACCTGTCACTGACTTGGCTGGTGTGGTGAAGTTCTGGGCAAAGAGACTTGAAACGGCAGGTTTCGATAAGGTAAGATACTGTATGATTGCTTCATGCACAATTAGTGTTCTAACAACTTAGTCTTATATTGTCCATCAATGAAAGTCTTATATTGTCCATCAATTGCTGTTTTCATTATTTGCCAAATTGTAAGCTATAATAAAAACTTATTTTCGTAAAAGTGAATATCAAACTACATAAGATGCACACATCTCTTATATATTACATTTAAACAATTAAGGCATTTTGCTCATAATTTGCATTATTTGTTAACAAAGGTTTAGTAATCATTTTTACGCTTGCTAAGGTTGACCTATCTACCTTTTATTAAAATTTTTATATGTTAATGTTTTAATGTTATTTATTTTGAACCAAATATTAATTTTTTTCAGGCATATGTTGTACTTGGCCAGTTTTTAGTCCTTAAAAAGGACAAAGAATTGTTCCAAGAATGGATGAAGGAAACTGTAGTGCAAATTCTAAACAATCTGCTGACTGCTATCAATGTTTAAAAGACTGGTGTGATGAGTTCTTGTAAATATCCTGAAATGGATTAAAATGTTTAATGTAAGATTCATATTTTGAAATAAATAATTTTTTACAATATGTACATAAGTGTTGAAAGTGTGATGATTAGCTGCTGATACCTGTGTATTATTTTTATTATAAAACAGATAATTTCTTATCGCCGTATGTAATGTTTGTAAACAATAATTTTTTATTATAATATGTAATTTTCCCTAATGGGTTATTATTTTTTTAATTAAATACTTAGACCACTGATGTCAATAATCAGGCTTGTGTGTTTGGAAATAATACTAGGAACAAAAGCTTCTTGACATGTTGTAGGGGTGGATCTAGATCAGAATAGATTTGGCAGTGGTATGGAAATGTGAAAATAAACCTATAATAGAATACCTCCATAATGAAAAACCACTAAACTCTCTTCTAACAGAGTTCTGATAATTATAAGTTCTAGAAGAAAAATATTTCAAGCTCCAAATGAGCTTGAAATATTTTTCTTTCCAACAGAAATCAAACCACAGATAGATGCAATAGTTTGACTGTATACTCAATATAAGAAAAAGCAGCCCTTAATAAACATTAAAAAATGGCAACAAAATTTCAAATTTTGTCTTATATGTTACATGTTAAAAAACTATCAATACCTTTGTAAAGAGTATGAAATATTACAATCTCAACTCATATCTAAATATTTTATTTCAAAGAATAGAAAAGTATTTCAAATGTAAGAATTAATTTTATGCATATTTTATGATAGAACTTTAACAATGAGGTAAGTTTATTGACTGAAGCAATACAAAATTACTATTATATAATCTACTACTTCATTCTTAGGACTAAATTTCCACTTTGAACTTTTAAAGACTGAAATAAATATCTGTGATTTTGCTTGCCATCTGTTTGGATAGGAATTTGGACAACAATTTTGGCAATGAGTTCCAATGATATATTTATGATAGAAGCCTTTATATATTTATGATAGTACTTTACAGCAAGGTAAATTGTTTAATCATTAATTATTCTAGTATTAAATTAATATACATTTTTTTATTTATTTAACTTAGTTAATGCTAAATAGAAAACAAAACTTATATATAATTTTTAGGATTACTTAAATAATAATTCTTGGGCTTAATTTTTTCTTTGTGAAAGTGATGTAATTTGAACCTGGTAAACCTTGTCAAGGAAGTTCGGTTCAAAGTAATATAATTCTAATACTAATATAACAGCTTGCAATTAACAACTAAAAATACAGAAAAAAATTTTCCTTGCTTGTTCATTGCAGTGCTAGGTCTCCCACAGTAGACTTATGAGCCAATGCCAAAGTAAAATTTAATTTGAAGAATAATTTTGGATTTTGACAAGAACTACATGTTATAGAATAATAATTAGAATCTTATACCACACTACTGCTTTTAGAGTCCAACAGATTCTAAATAATAAAACAGTGAAATATATTTATCGCACCCAGTACTAATGGTGGTAATAATATGGAAATAAATACAGTACAGATTACTGTAAAATGTATTCTCTGTCACTATTATCTACCTAATATTTAGTGCTATGGCAACATACAGAGCATGGCATTGGATACTTTTTAATGTTTTTCGGCCCAATGTATGGTTCAACAAAAAATTACCCAATACATACTATCAGAACCTGGACACAATCAATGCTTATTTACAAAAAAATGTTGGTCTAGTCGTGAAAGCACAACAGTTACTTTAGCATCCAATCCGTGAAAGTACAATGATTGAAATAGTAAGTCTTAAGTAAGATATTATTCTTAATTTGTTTAATTATTTATTACAATGTTAGGTATTTTATATACCTATCTAAATGGTAATGGAATAATCTCAAAATTTTAATGAGTTGTCCAATGTTAATAGCTGGACGTTATTAAATTTTGGCTCTCAACAGTATCGGCTCTGTAATTTTATATTTGTAATTCTCTGTATTGCTGTCATTTTTTTTTAAAGTTCAACTGACTTTTTGCCCGCGGCATCGCCAGCGTTATATCCGATTTTCTTATAGGAAAAAAATATGTTTCCACAGTAAAAATCTTATCCCTTTCCCAGGTTTCAAACTAACCTCAAATAAAACCACTAGAATTGGTGATCGTTTTTATCGAAGTTTCCCTACAGAGAGATATTTCACCTTATAAGACATTTTTATTATATAAATTGTAAATTGATGAAATATTATCTAATAAATAAACAGTAATGAGGAATTAACTGACAGTTAACAAAATTTTACTTTAACAAACTTGTTGAAAGTACGCATAACGCTTTTGTCCTAAGAACTAATCATAAAATTATGTTCATATATCACCTAACAATAATTTAATTATGCTTATAGTAAAACAGTTTGAACGTGACTTTAAGGATGCGTTCCGATTGGCGATTGCGATTGATTGAGTGCTTAGTACAAGTATCGTCACCTCACGTTCGATCGTGAGCGCGTTTGCATTTTGTATGAAACTTTTAAAGCGCCACCTAGCGACACCTTGACGAAACAATGTCTGAGTACGAGTTTTTTACGTTCTCGATTGCGAGTAGTGAGCTTTGACTCGTATTCGAACGTGAGAGCGTTAATGTCAATTTGACACTAAATGCGAGTACGAGTTACTCTTTTGACAGTTTTTGTCACAAACTTTTGTGAATACGAACGCTGTCGCAAGTGAAAAGTTCTCACAAAAGTTTTTATAGTGAGAGTCTTGTATTCTAAATTGAGAAGTAGATTCGTTGAAGAAAATAAATCTTATTATTGAAAATAAATATGTCGGGAAGATTGTTTTTTTCGTGGAGGATGTTCGCAGCTGCAAGAGACCGAGACGACTTTATTTTTTCTATTAATAGAAATGCAAGAGCTCGGGGAAAATTAAATCCTGTGTCAGACCTTAGTGGATCTCAATTCCGACGAAGGTACCGTTAGACAAAAGAAATATTCAAACGCTTATGCCAAGAATTAAAGCAAAAAACTAATCTTAGATTTTCTCAACGAGTTTCAATCGAAATAAAAGTAAGTTTTAGCATATTTACTATCCCTAACTATTTCCTAATGTATAGACGTTATTAAATTAAATGTAACTATGGTTGTACATAAAATTACATTTAATCAAATTCAAGTGTCAAAAAATCAATTCAATCAAACACATGTCAATAATATGTAGGTTAAAATATGTACATTTGACAGGCGATAGTCTTTATTTGCTTCCAATAAGAGTCATAAACTGTCAAAACTGTTATACATATTTATAATGTAACTGTACCGTGTACTTAAATTTTTTTCTGATTACAGGTTCTTACTGCTCTATTTTTTTATTCATCAGGAAGCTACCAAAGGCCTGTTGGAGTTGCAAAGCATTTGTGTTGCATTTTCATGTTTTATTGACTAGAACGCATTATATTGTCAATGAAATGGCTGTAAAATATATACTTACTGCTCCATAAACGTAATTAATAACTCAAATTGAGAATAACTCGTCTTCATTTTTAAACGCGCCGAAGTTTTAATTTTTTTACTTTAATTTGCATCGGAGCACAATTTGGTGAGGTCACCATGCCTAATAAATTACATAAAAATCAACAAGATACACAAAAGATTATAGAAAAGTTTGAGGTACTCTAATAGCCCAGTCGGGTTAGACAAAAAAAGGGCCGAACCCTGCAAAAATTCCCAGGCGCATTTTTATTGTTGGAATCTTTGGGGGGGGGGGGGGGTCAGTGGGAGTCTAAATTCAAAATGGCGACCAAATTCCAACGGAGCGTCAGCCGCCATTTTGAATTTAAGCCAAAACGGTTTTTGCTTAATAACTTCGCCATTTTCAACTTTTCGACAAAAGTTTAAAGAGCAAAGTTGTTGCAAATTTAATTATCTACAATTTATTTCTGGCAAATTTTTTCGTATAAACGATATTTTTAAAGTTAAGCGGTAAAATAGTGAAAAGCTATTAACATCGAATTATCTCATTAAATATTAACTTTTGGACAAAAATGTTCTGCAACAAAGTTGTAGAGAATTGAATTTCCAAGAAATTTGGTCCTTACAACTTTTTCCGTAAAATCGATATTTAAGGTGCTACGCTTGCGGTAAAGGCAAAGAGACCCGTAAAAAGCGGGACAAAAGCGAACCGCGTACCCTAGACGCTGACGTCATCGGCTGAGGTGGTGCGGAAACGAGTACGCGAAATAACTAAGCACATATATCGCTGTTAGCCGTGCACGACAGTAACAATAGTAGAAGGTACCCATCAAGCAGTACCACATGATTACTCATGTGGCAGTACTTTATATGTTGAACTCCTACGAAGGACTGAATTGGTAAACACTAACGATGCATTAGGTAAATAATCTAGCAAAGTTCTTAATAAGTTGAATATAACATAATTGGTCAACGATGATTTTGTTTCTATTTACCAAAAATTAAAGTTTGTTATGAATTTGTCATTGTAAATCAGATCTGCTAAAGAGAAATAGTGTTAACTCGTGTATTTTGTACACTGAAATGTTTTTAGGTTCAAAATCTAATAATAGCTATGACTGTTAGGCTGTTTCTCATATAATCTATAACTATATGGCTATCACATCATATCATCCAAGATAATCGGCTACTTATTTGTGCAGAAATATCGGATCTTTAAACTGACCACAAACTATTCTCAAAAGTAAAAATCTAACACATTAATATGTTAGATTTTTACTTTTGAGAATATTTTGTGAGAGATATGTATCTGAACTTGTTAATTGTATTAGTAATACATTGCACACCAATTACACGACTAGTCTTGAATAGCTGCTGTATAAACATGTTTATTGCTTATACTACCTAATAATTATATGACATATTGTTTTGGAGTTCCACATAGGTAACATAATAACATTTGAATCTTCAAGTATATTTTATGATATAAGTACTTGAAGATTCAAATGTAGATGTAGATTTTTTGAATAGATTTTAGTCACAATAAATATAAAAAACATTTGGTTATACCTTGTAATACAGATATAACTTGGTCAGAAAAATGTATAAAAGCCAATTAAAATATCCAAAATTGAGTACAAAGTTAAGATTGAATTTGAATTTCTTTTCTCAATCTTTATAATATATTCGATTTATTTATAAACATTTCTAAATAACTTAGTTATATGGACATATTTGAATTTATTTTTTTTAATTTACAACCTCATTATTATAAACTTCTGTTACACTCGTTGTAGGCTGACACTGCACTGCTTGATAGTCGAACTTAAAGTGAGTAAGGAATCGTCTACTGTTCTTGATGTTGATCTTGTCGGATTATTTATAAATAATTGATGATTTAAGTACTTACATTTACTTTTAATATTATTTAAAAAATATATGATTAGTGCCCTACACGCCATTTCTTTCTTTTACGCCATTAATAATAATCCATTTTAAAATATTCGAGTTTTAAAAACACAAAAATAAATCCTTATAGGTAATGGAAACTAAAAGACTGTTATTGGGTCATGTATCGAATAAATGAATAATAATGGCTTTGAAGATCCTTTTGGATTAATAGCTGTAATCGAAAATCTATTATTGAACTAGTTGCTAATTTATAACGCTGTATTGATAATAATGATGTATTTTATTGAACAACAGCGACTATGTAATCGACTAATTAGTTGCCATTGCTGTGAGTAGAGTAGCTGCTGAATAGTTGCGACTAGTATAGACAAATGGGTAAATGCATTCTTATGTAGCGCTGCTTTAACAGTTACATGTATAAAAAAGAGAGACAGACATTGTGAAATAATGGCGGTAAAAATACATATGTACCTAACAGTTTATACAATAAACTCTCATATTTTACACTATGGTAACTAAATGACAGTTACTTAATCGATATTTATTTGACCTTTTTAGCCGTATATAGCTGATCTCTTGGATATGTTACTCTTCATTAGATCACGTATTGAAAAAATGCGAATTCAAGAATTAGGTTGATCGAAAGTATATTTCTTCAATTGAATCAAGATACAATTAGTTCAAAAATGAATAAATGATGCCGAAACATTACTTATTTCCTGGGACTAAATGAGGCTCATTCTTGTGTTTCTTTTTTGGACTAGACAAAATCTTTTGCAAATTCGCGATATTAATTATAAGGAACATTTTTATTTTAACTGTTAGTGTGAGGTTGTCAAACACCTGAAGAACATTTGAAACATGAGAACACTTTAGTATCCAATAAGACGAAATCTGTTCAGCAAGAGGGGACCCGACTCACAATAGTGACATAGCTAATCAAAATTTACTTTCTCGAATCGGTACTTGTTGACCAACTATATTTATAAGTTAATAGTGTAAACCAATTTGCACGTGTAGGTGTGCGTATTTTGTGCATAAATAAATATTATTTTTTCTTTCAACTGGATAGCCGCTGGCCTTTTACTTTTTAGCTATGAAATAATTACTAATATCAGCGATTTGTATTACAACCGGTAAATGCATAATGATATCGTAATTAAACGAATGTTTATTATAGCCCCGGCACCGCGACGCAGCGCGGGCGCACGCTCTAAATCCATGTTACGATTATTACGATAGTATCAGCTTGTCTGCCGTTCTGTATGAACGTAGTGTTAACGACCGCAACCAAATAGGTAAACATGACATCGAAATACGAAAACAATTCATCAATAGCAAATTTTGTAGAATATTTACAAATTCCCAGCGTGCAACCAAACGTCGACTATGGTATGTATTTATCCTTTTGTTACTTAACAAACAATTTATTGAACGGTACATTATGGTATAACATAAATTATATTTATAACTAGGAAAGTTATCCTAATGTGATGGTTACAAGATAACCAAACGTCAATTCTGTATACTAAGTCAAAATCTTTTCTTTATCTTCGTTATTTAATCTAATATATATAAATCTCATGTCACAATGTTTGTGCTCAATGAACTCCTAAACTACTTAACCGATTATAATAAAATTCGCACACCATGTGCAGTTCGATCCAACTTGAGAGATAGGATAGTTTAAATCTCAAATTGCTGAGTGTCATCATCATCATCATCATCA
>JAYEAL010001225.1:0-17949 GCA_036419045.1 Scirpophaga incertulas
TGAAATTACAAAGCAAGTGGCTCCTGACATTTCTATTGGCCATCAATCATTTTTAATTATATCTTAGAAAACAATGAATACGGAAGACGCTGAAGTGGAGAAAAATGAAATACAGACGATGTAAAACTTGATTAACGACAACTTCTGTGGCGGTTGACGGACAGCTATTTTGTGTAGGTTAATTAATATACTTGAGTGTTTGTGAATATCGTTTGAGCGAATTTTATTTGTTCTCAAATTCCGACTTCTATTAAATATAATTCATTTATTCATGTGATATTTAATAATGTAGGTACCGTAAATATTAAACTCTGTGATCGTTTCAAAGTCCGCTCGATGGACATTTCAGGAAAAAAGTGATCAAATAATGCCAGTTTCTATTTAGATAAAATAAGATAGTACTTGGCCGTTATCGTACCTGATAGAAGTTGATGAAACTACTTCTCCGCAGTAATTAGTATATTATGCATGTCGCGTTCAACCAGTTATTCTCACTAATATGTCTTTACTACATTTTTATATCTGCTAGCTGCAATAAATATCCTTGTCCGTCAGTTTACGTGCGTGTAAAGGCTTACCAATTGATATATTGTGTTCACCGCGATGATCTCATCATCAAGAAATTTCCACCTTTGTTATATAGAATCAAAGCTCAAAGTCGCTATGTCAATACAACCGCTAAAATTGCCTAAGGTGGAAACTAGTAAGAGATTGTTACAAGGATGGACGTTTTGGGGATCATTCGTAAATAGCTTCCATAATACACGAAGAAGAATTTAAATTCGAAGTAAAAAGCTATTCTTCTTATAAATTAAAAATATCTTGTTTTCCTGTTAATTATAAACAATACTTAAAGAAAAAGTCCTTTACATATAGCAAATCATTGGGCTGTATCCATCAACTGAATATATTTATTGTGCATTATATAGTCATATGACTTGTATAAATACTACATTAGCTATGATCATAAAAATGTCTATTTTATTTAAGGGAATTAGGGATTTTATTTAAGGAAACAAAATTATTTATTAATTAATTAATTATTTGAATAACAATGTAGGAAATCAATATGCATGTGTATTATAATTACCTATATGAAACGATATACTTTAACTTAGGGAATTCCACAATAATTAAGGGAATTCGTAGCAACGCCAGAAAACATTGCTATATTTTAAGAAGTAATACTGATACGTCTACAATATTGGGAAGCTCATAGTATACTCTTTACATACATATAAGTAAACCTCTAACAAAAACCATATCTTGTGATAAATGTGTGTTATACTATCGTGCTGTCTTTGTTTTGTAGCTTCCACCTCGTTATATATGTTATAAACACATTTTCTCTATAGACTTCAAAAACGACGCCATTTTATTAGATTATTTTGTAAAAGCATTTGGAAATGCAGAATAATAACTGCAGGATTCAAATTTAATTAATCCTGTGTGAGAAAGTTACACAAAATTTTTGGACGGTGAATAATTAAAAGAGTTTAGGAACGCTCAGAAAGTTGTCTGTTCTCGCGAGAGTTAGTAACAGCTCAACTGTTTTTTCAGTTCCCTTTTGATCGCGGCGTTTAGTTATGTAAGCATATTACTGCATGCATTTACCTTTGGTTAATGAATCTAAATCAGTACTATGAAGAGAAAAAGGGTTTAAAATATCAACAAAAGCCTATTCACTAATTATTCAAAGTAGTCATTAGCAAAAGGTAATGGATTAATTAAAGAGTGACAAAAAGAGGAGCTTAAAGTTACAAGACAGTCTAAAATATATTTACAACGAGCTTTCCGCCCGCAGCTTCGTCACCGCAATATATCCAGTTTATTTTTAAAAAGCTCCCACGTTTAGCTTCAACGAGCATACACATATAAAATGTAATAATATATATTTTTATCTCATACTTAATAATTTCACCTATTGAAAATTTACTTACATCTTTACATTTTAAGTATTTATGAATATTATAAAATGCCTCATGCAGCAACTACCTCCGTAGCACTTGCTTTATTACATGAATACTTCCTTAATCAAAACCTAGTACACCTATAAATAAAATGACATAGTTTAAAGGTAAGTCTCATTTAACAAAAGATTTATCATATTATATTTATTATACTCGTATCATTCAATATTTTCTAAAAACGTCTAGCACTTTAGCTTCGTTTATATTTTTAAATTACAATAAAGCTTTATTAAGCAATATATTGTATTTAATTTACATTAAGTTATAAAACAAAAGAGATAAAAGATAGGTCTGGATATTTAAAGGTCTACTTATCAGAATATTCAAGGCTTTCCTGGTAAAGATTTAGAATTAAATTTATTTTTAGAATGTTTATTATTTAAATCACTGAATAAGTCATCATGAGTCTTATTCAGTCGACTCTAATAACAGCAACATCTGCCACTTGCATAGATAACATCTTTATTAAGTACTAGCTTCCGCTCGCGGCTTCACCTGCGTGAAATTAATTTTTGTCAATACTGGTCCCTTATGTCTAAGGTACCAAGATTCATGGTCTTATCTTCAATTCCACCCCTATTTCACTCCCACACTGGTAAAAATTTCAAAATGCTAGAACAAACGACTTTTTGTTTATTATGTCGTGATATTTGACGAACTTGCATACTAACTTTCAACCCTTATTTCACCCCCTAGCTGGTCGAAATTTCAAAAATGCTAGAACAAATGTTTAATGATTTCTTATCAAGTACTTAAATATAAAGTTTCATGGAATTATCTTTTAAAATTAAGAAATCCCATACAAACTTTCAACCTCTATTTCAACCCCTTCATCCCTTTTTTTGAAAATAAAAAGTAGCCTATGTTCTGTGTCAGGATCTAAAGATTGTCTGTATCAAATTTCATCAAAATCGGTTGCGAGGTTTAAGCGGGAAAGCGTAATAGACAGACAGACAGAGTTACTTTCGCATTCATAATATTAGTTGGGATAAGTATGATTTCATAATTAATTGCAAAATTTAATACAGACAGAATTTATTTAAGGAAATCAATATTACATACATATTAGTCAAGAAGACCTACTAATATTGATGTAAATCAATATTACATCAATATTAGTAGGTCGGTATATTTACGAAAATTTTATTTATTATATTCATAAGTACTACTAATACACTTTTAATACAAATTTTCAAATTCACCATAGTTTTAAACACTAGAGCTCACAGGCCACAGATTATTGAAATAATAATTTTAATAATCTGCGGCCCAAAAATCACAAAAAATCAGTGGTACCTCATTATCCTTTTGGAAGACCTTACTTAGGCTGTGTGTTGATAGGTCAGTCAGTCACCAATCAGTTATTTTCCCATATATTGAGACGTAGTTGATAATAAAGCAATATTTATTACTTAAAATTTTTATTTATATTTTTAATTCCTTTAAACAATTCTATTTTAAATATGGTCCTATACATATAATACTAACAATATAATTATATCACACACTACATACATATATAAATTATACATATACATATGTACGCGAATCAATGAGATAGAAAATTATTACTATTAATTAATATACGCTTCAATATTTAATATTCCGGTGTATTATAAATCTATGCTCGGAACATAAAAACCAGTCAAGAATATTATTACTGTTCAAATATAATAGTGAAAATGCGATTTAAATCAAAATAAGGCTTTACTTTGAAACTTAGTTGTGCTTACTGTAAAGATAGTTTATTTAAAATTTACTGCAGGCGCTTTTAACACAGTATTCTCTGCGGGTGCTATCTTGATGCACAGTGATGCATGGCCAAGCATTCACTTGCGCAATGTACAAAATGCATAATAGAGGGTAACTTTGTAACTTAAAAACTTGCCGCATCTTAACACACAAATAAATAAATAATTTGAGCTGAACTAGTAAGTGACGTTATTAAATTTAACAGTTGAAATTAAAGCGCTATATAGAGTTCACACAATCTGATAACAATGTTGCTTGTTATTACACTTTGTCATTATAGAATTTACTGTATATATTTAACATTTACAATGTAACAGTTAGATCTAGTAGGTACGGAAGTGAGGAGTGTCGTTGTAGTTTGCTCCAGCTTATTATATTAGCTCTTGAGGATATGACGTTATATTTGAAAACATTGTATTCATTGAAGAGGTTCATCGTGGCGTGGTGTGACAAGAAAGGCTACGGTTAATATTATGTAGGGCTTTTCTTTGTATCTTTACGAGTTTTTCTTCCGGCAAAAGTCTTTTGTTGAATAACATAGACTTACATCACAGTTTAAAGGAGGGCTTTTGTAAAATATATCGGGTAATAAAACTGAATAACGTTCTTTATATTTAAATTAAGGACAGTAATATTTTCATCATGTTATTATTTTTATAGCTTGAGTATATTATAATTATATTAAAGATTAAATTATATAGGTAGGTATATATATTATATAGTACACTGTAACTACTGTTAATAATACTACGTGTTTGGTTAGGTTAGGTTAACAATTGATTGCGAACGCCAGATCCAAGATCAACCTGCCGGAACTGGGCATAGAGGAGTTTTATTTCATAGGGCCTTAACGGGGCGGCCAAGATTCTCGTCACCGGCGAAAAAGGCCCTTAAAGAGGTGCGAACCCAGACACCGCGCGGGTGTCAGTGCCCGTTAAAGCGGTGGAGATGTTAGTCTCCGGCCTGGATGAGTCCATCCAGCCGGAGGAAGTGAAGGAGGCACTCGCGAAAAATCGGCGGGTGCCCACTCGATGAGATCCGGGTCGGAAAGATCGGCCAGGGCCACTACACCATGGGCACAGTGTGGGTGTGCTACCCCGTAGGAGCAGCCAAACAAGTTGCCGCCTGTAAGAGGCTATTAGTGGGCTAGTCCACCGTGAAGGTGAAATTTCTCCAGCCCCGCGAAATGCGGTGCGTCAAGGGCCTCGAAACAGGACACCTGAGGAGTGACTGCACGTCGGAGGTAGATCGGAGTATGCTGTGCTACCGGTGTGGAGAGGAGAGGCACAGAGCTGCCATATGTGCATCAAAGCCCAAATGCCCTCTTTCCACCCTCCAAATGACAGGATGCACTGTAGGGTTTTAGTCGATAGGCCGCGTTACCATTTTGCGGAGAGTCCGACATAATCTCGTGCTGCTCCCTAGAGCACGAGGTATGCGTAATTGCATTTCCCAACGTATAAAAAAAAGTTAACAATCGAAATATTTACATTAACTTCAAAACAATATCTTACTATTAAAATAACCACATGTAGTCCATCACAGCTTATTACAAATGAACTAAGACAAAGTTGTTATATTGGAAAGTCTCGATACTTTGAGTCTATTC
Source organism: Scirpophaga incertulas (assembly GCA_036419045.1). Lineage (NCBI taxonomy): Eukaryota > Metazoa > Arthropoda > Insecta > Lepidoptera > Crambidae > Scirpophaga > Scirpophaga incertulas. The sequence continues at coordinate 5,332 of JAYEAL010001225.1, forward strand.
TAAATGCGAAATGACTTAAGTTTTGAAAACTGGATAAGTAGATTAAAGCCTTATTTTGTCAATGTCAAGACTTATTCAAATTTTAGAATACTCTTTTAGAACTTTTGATTCTTTTGAAATAGATAGATTATTTTCATATTACTTAAGTCCATTGCGCGTCACGGTAATTTTGTACAAAATGTTTTTTTTTCTAGTCATTAAAATTAAAACGCTATAGTTTTTACAATAATCAAATCAGATTAAATAAACGAAGATCTATCTAAATATAAAGATAAAACCTTAAAGATAAAGATAAAAAAAATATTATATGAATCTTGCCACTTTTTAAATGATACATTTAATTAGTATTTTGCTGTTTTATTAAGTTTTGATTTTCGCTAAACATTCACTAATTTTATTTTGAATTCAGGTCCTTTTGATGCATTCAAGTTCTTGAATTTGATGATCTCCTTTTGATGCATTCAAGTTCTTGAATTTGATGATCTCCTTTTGATGCATTCAAGTTCTTGAATGATGATCTCCTTTTGCTGAAGAACTCTACAAAAGGACTGAAATCTCAAAACTCTAGACATACTATATTGTCAGGCTTTTAGTTCTTTTAATATGAGTCCAATCACTAAATTAAAATTTGAAGAATTCTAGTCCTGGTTAGCTCTACAAGTATTACACATACCAGAAGCTAGGCATTTGGGCTGTTCCAAGATTTCTGCATGTTAAATGAAATAGTTGATTACTAGTAATAATTATAATACTTATTTGAAAATAGACTGGAGTTGCTAGAAATAAAATGCATAATAATATTCGATTTGATGTACAAGTTAATTTAACATGTCTTAGAAAGAAATAAAAGTGTAACAAATAAATATATATGCATATTGGCGATATATATGAATATGCCATGACTAGGCCAAAGCGCTCAGGATACTGCTGGAACTATTCTATCTATTCTGAAAGAGAGAGAAGTGTAAAAATATTATATTACAACGCGATAGATGTTTATTAAATGTTTATTTGTAAATTAAATTAAGCATCAAATTATAAGCTTTCAATTAACGTAAGTTAAATAATTTGGTTTCCGTATCGCAGTGAAAATTTAGCTATATGTCTAATCTAGTGTCCCATTTATCATTGCAACGGTACTTGATAGCTCGACACACACGGCTTAGCGAGTCGAGTTTCCAACAGCCGTCGAATTAAGTAAACACGATCATTTAAAATTTATGGGCTCTTTGAGCTATACAATAAAGGTTTATTGGCATAGCGTAAATATTCCCGCAAATTGAATTGTCGTTCCCTAAGATTTGGAATCAACCTTTTATACTCCTGCGTTTTACAAGTTCAAACTTCGCTAAAGGAATGTATTTCTTCAAATCAATTGGACCCTGAATAGAATACGTAAAATTATATTATAATTAATGTATGTTAGAACTAACCACAAACATCAGGAAGAAATAATCTAAAGAAACTTTATCTGTAACCGTACTGTGCGTGATCTTTTAGAGCCCAACATGTGAAGATGAACATCCTGGCCATGACATGCAGTGCGATGATAAAATGTAATCGTGGCTAAATGTAAAGTGACATTATGTCTAATAATTCTTTGGAACATAACCCATTGTAAAAGCGGCACACATAAAGAGGCAAAATTTCTCTTCAGTCTTTATAACTAAATACCGTTTGTGAGTTTTAGATCGTCAACCATCGATCGTTGCTTATGCTTAGTTCGTCTTTGGACCGAATCAAAAGACCTAAGCTGGTATCGAGGTGCTCGCGTCCTTGGACGATAGCAGTACTCCATTAAGTCAGATCAGCTTTCTCTTTGTTGTTTGGGCCAAGTTGTTACTAGTATTTTGCAGTGGCAATAAAGTCGACTGGTAAAAGTTTCCTGTGCAGCTTGGACTAGCGACCAGCTGATGTAGCTTACCAGCAGCTCGCTAATTCTGCTGATGAAATTTAGCTCAGTAATCTTTATACTGACTCTAGAAGCCTTTTTTAAATTATACTTGCGTCACATCAACTTACGTCTATAGCAGCAAAGATTTTTTTCAGGCCGACAGTTTAGCCTATCAGGGCAAAGATTAAGTAATTCCTGAGATTGGGAACTCTACTTACCTGCGGACGGCAAGCGATCAGCTATTTCAGCGAGCTCTCTCACAAAAAAATGAAAATTATAACCTTTTCAACATTTAGATACATACACAGAAGCCACAGCGATCTTCAAATTGTGGGATTTGTGAGGCCAGAAATGTTATTTTATTTATGTATATTTTGACCCTCTTAAAGTGAAGAAAAACATCGTGAGACAACCTGTATACACCTATGAGGAAATTCAAAGGAGTACACGTTGTGTACCGTATAACCTGGTAAGATATAATGCCCCTAATCTAGTTTAGAGTTGACCCTTGCCCCACGGTGGGGACGGCTAAGGGCTGTGATTATGACATATATTTTTATTGTAAGTACTTTACATTTATAAAGCATAAAACATAATGATATGTAATAACAGAGTATAACCGCTAAGGATAAGCCTCATAAAACGAACCCAAAAGTTTTTGCTAATTAAGCCCCTTTGTCGGTTGCACCGCTCAGCGAGCCGTGTAACGATAGTGTTGTTATAAATGGCTTTGCATTTTTGTTTTTCAATTCTCTATTACGTTTATACATAAGTATAATATGAAGTCCGTTCTTTATTATAGTACCATTAAACAGGTCTATCGTACGTGCATAATTGCATTTAGTACAATTTATATAAATATAGAAAAGTTAACTGTTATTTTTTAGACAATTTCAACAGAACCCAAAGAATTGTAAACATTAACTGACAGAAGGGAAGACATGTTGCTCGCTGATTGACGGTCGTTGGACGGAAATCTTTTCGTGTGGCAACCACATGGCAGGAAACGTAAATCTCCTACAAGGTGGACCGACGATTTAAGTGGAGATTGCATGAGAATGTTGATAATAGCAGCACAGAACATATGACTCCCCAAGGATCTCAGTCGGCCTGGAGATCTTTAGGGGCAGCGCACTGAGCGTCTCTCAACTAAAATGTTAATGATGATAGATCCACTTTTATTTTACTATTTTAAAGAAGAATCAAAGTACAGTCAACAACAAGTCAAGCCTTTTCACTGTGAATACTGCCGCTCGACATAAGAGGTATGTTAAAGTCAATATGTAAAGTCTGAAGCATTGCTGTATGTAGATACACTAACATTAAACGTACAGTGAAATATCACTCTTCATTAAGTCGGCTTAGCGTGTTCGTAATGCAACCGGTATTTCGGCAGGATAAGAATTAAACACCAAATTTAATTAATACCTTTATCATTATAAAGTTATTTACATTATAAAGGTTTATTACAACCGTTATTTTGGCAATAATTGTGAGAATTGGCTAAATATGCTTTAATCAAGAATATCAGGAATAATGCATGTTTATAGGTATACAAAATATCATTTTTGTAGTAAGTCTTAATACATAAATACATGTTCTCTTCCCCGTGGGAATAGAGAAAATTCTCAAGCTCCTTGGCAACTCACTTATTTACAGTTCAGTATCTTTGTTTTCTAATTTACATTGATATATCTCACAACCAATCTGGTCACATTATGCTTCAAATCTAGAAATATTAGTCTTTTAAACTTTAAAAGAAGTCTTTGCCTGCATCTCAACCACTTCATACAATAAGTACTCAAGCTGTGTTCAGTTCGTGATTCAATTAATCAGCTCACTTGACTTAAAACATTTTTTCCCTTTTAAGAGCCGTAAAATCGTATTTCAACAATTCTGATCGAGGTTGTTGCTATAATAGTATTTCTGCTTTCTTTTCATAGTCAGGCTTAATAAGAATTCCGACGGGTATTTTAGAATTATTTTAGAATTTATCTATAAACAGTAATGCTGACAATCGCCTCATGAGACGATAACAGTTGAAAAATCATTTGTTTAGTGTAATTTCTGGTCAGTACAATGCTCTTTGACTAGACGAGGTGAAAACTTTCAAGTAATCGCAGCCGTTGTTGACCAAGCAGAATTTAAAATTCAGGATAGCGGTCCTGATTTTTTTGAACACCTTTAGCTCTGATAGATTCTATATTCATACTGGTAGGTAGCCATGGTCATTCATGAGGAGTAAGCTTCTCAATTTTAGATAATCGGTTCAAGGCAAACACGGAATGCTTATTGATCCAGTACTAAGCTGTCTTAGAATTAATTCAAGTTTGGCTATTGCGGCCGATTTTAACGGTGCGACTCGCCTTTTGCCAGCTAGGTACTACTTTATTATTCGTACGTAAATAAACCAAACTGTATAATGCTTGATCGGAAGTATCAACAAATACGTGAAGCTAAAAATGATCGTTTACTATAAAAACGGAGAACTGAGAAACGAATCCACAACTGGGTAGTCACATCAGCAACTTGCTGAACCTAATTTCTATACAATAAAAAGAATGAATGTATGCAAGGAAAGTTAAATATTAATAACATAGGAAGACGTTAAAAGTGTAAAGTTATATCGCTGCACTTAAAATATTCCATCAACAAAATACGTCCTAGTTGTACCTAATAAATTTGTTTCCTCAAAATAATTTCTTTCAACGTTGTTTTGGTATTGTCGATTTACCTGACAGACCTGAAGTAGATAAATGTTTTAGAGAAATTTTGAAGGCCTCTTGAAAACGGAACTTCAACTCAAATTCAATAAACTTAGGCATCTCAAGATTGGAGCGGTAGTTAACGATCGTTTAATGAGCGTGTCTTAAGCTCTGAATAATAAACTCTGCAAGTCGTGTTTAAATTACTAAAAATATTATTTTTTAATTAATTAATATAGATAATCGTTCTACATATTTATTTATTTTTATCGGCATATGATGCTTTTCATGATGTCGCCATCTCGAAGGCTTAGGGATCGAGTCGCAATGCTGCCAGATATTGTGTGATAATACGTCAATTTCTTTATTTATGATGGCTTTTAATACATATTTTTATGAATAAAATTTATCTATATACGAATAATATATGTATGACTTTCCGTTACTCTAGATCCCTTACTGTGCTTACTTTGGATTAGGTTAATTGGTGTAAGTTTACAAATACTTATTTATTTAAAGTGAATACTACTTATAGTATTATTCAGTGTTGTGACATTATTACACTTTCACTCTTCGAGCACATCAGAACCTTCGATGTCGCAACTCACCCGACTGCTCACCATAGTCTGCCTTAAGGCAGACTGACTGATGATATATTGAGCGATGGGGTCGTCACTTCCCTATTCACTTTATTATATTATTATTAGTATATGTCATAATTTACAACACGCACTTTTATCTCAGGGCACTGCGGTATATAGGCAAATAATAATTATTTCACATAACTACATAACTTTCCGAACGCTGTCCAACCGAACTGAATCCGTGGAGTGACTTCTTTCTGGAAGTTGATCCTATTTATTAGACTATTTGTATCAGATAAACTTGTCAACAACATCCATTGTAGTGTAATGTACCGAAATTCACATTCTTTGTTAAGTAATATTTCTTTGTTCCTTTGTGCTGAGAAATACCACATAAACTTTAAACTTAAGATAAGTGGTTCATTAAGGATGTTTGGATGTTAGTTTAGTTAAGAGTATCATTAAGTATGTTTGGATATTTAGTTAATAAGTAAACATCCCTTTGGACAGCCATTAATTAATTGTTATGTTTACTCCCTCTAATGGCCACGCCATGTCGTGACAACCACGTCATTGTAATGATAATTAAGTAACATATAAATATCAATAACTCATCTAAGAGTTCAGTTCCTCTCAGTTCCTCGAGTTCAGTGCATATCTTCAGTTAACTCTACGGTTCAGCCTAGACAATATAGTTCTTGCTGTCCGTTATTGTCTTCGGTACCTTCGATCGCTCCAACACTGTTCAAGTGACAGTTATACGTGAGTTAAAACTGTTATAATTCAAACGTGTAATAATTATTGTGAAAGTGAATCAATATATGTGTTCTAAGTAACAAGGAATAAGTCATTATTTAAACTTCTCCAAGTAGATCAAACCCTGTCCTATAACTACAATCGTAGCACTACATAAATTAATGGTGTCAGAAGTGGGATCCGTCAGGATAATAGTGCAGAAAAACGATTTAGTTGGTTATAGACGCGATATTTAATCACGTACCGACGTGTAGAAAAGGACAGATCTACAAAAATATTAAAACGAATATACCTGTGACCTGAGTTATCAAACTGTTGAATCGAGTGAAAACAAATACTGTACGAGTCAGTATCGCAACGTTAAGAAGTGCATCGAGCATCGAAAATCTCCGCTACTTGTGCATCGAGAAAGGCATCGAGCATAGAAAAACTTCGCGAAACAAGAAAGTACTTGGGCATCAAGAAGAGCATCGAGCATCAAGCTAGGAGAGAACTCCGCAGCACGACAAACCACTTCGAGACCACGCGCTAAGAAAGTGAGTGTTGCGTAACTATTTTTAAGTTTTAACTTTTTATACACATAATTTTTGCTGTCTGTAAAATTAATTTGTAAAGATGGAAAATTCTATTAATGTCAAAACGAATAACGAAGTATGTTATATAGATATTAATATAGCAGAAAGAATGCTAAACAGATATAACGAGACAAAAGTAACTTACATGTTTTCTTAGATAACTGCAATAATGCGCATGATTTATTAGACCCAAAGTTTAAAGCAGCCTTTGTTCCAATAGTTCTATCAAAAATCGATGGCAACCTTAGGTCTACCCTGTTAAATAGGTATTTTTCTAGTTGGGAAGAGTTAAAAAATCATTTATTAGAAAATTATTCAGAAAAAAGAACGTTTGCTCAGTGGCAAATCGAGCTTAATAGCTGTAGACAAGGGCATAACGAACCTGTTCTAAATTATTCAAATAGAATCGAAAATTTATATATTAAACTTATTAAATCATTAGATTTGAAATTAAGTACCGAAGCTCGCGAAGCTAATATTCAATTATTAAAAAGGCAGGCATTAAACATTTTTATAAGTGGGCTTAACCCACAACTACACATATTATTAAAGTCTCAAAAACCTAATAGTTTTGAAGAAGCAGTGTCTATTGCAATCTCGGAGGAGCAAGAGATAAAATCAAGACAAGAAATAAACATGAGACCATCCGTCTCTAGTGTAAAAAAATGTCTTAATTGTAATAAGCTAGGTCATTTAGCTTTCCAATGTCGCTTCCAACCGAATATTAGAATGATGAATCAAACTTCTAATAATAGAACCCCAATCGTTTGTTTTAACTGTCATAAACAAGGACATCTAGCTAAAGATTGTTATCATAGCCGCCACTCAAATCATATGACAAATAATTTTAATTACCCCAGACCAACGAATAATCGTCATAATAATTATAGTAATACGCGTAATAATAGTACAAATAGGTCTCAACCAAATGTAAATAGGTTTCAGGGAAACTTCAATGGTCCCAGGACTCCGGTCGATCCGAGGACCGCCAAGTAAATCAAGCCGAATAATGATTATTGACACAAAATTATCTTCATATGTTAGGTTAGAAATAAATTCAAACTATAGTACATTTTTAATTGATACGGGTGCAGAAGTGACGCTTATAAAACAGAAGTCATTAAGCGACAATATTGTAATTGATACGAATAAAAGGTTAAAACTGCGCGGAATCGATAAAAACGCGATACCTACTGAAACAATAGGAACTACACAGTTAACATTCACCATAGGCGAAAAAAAAGTTTATCATACACTTTCTGTTGTTCCCGATAACTTCCCTATTAAGTGTGACGGTGTAATTGGTAGTGACTTCCTACAGCAAACAAACGCAATTATAGATTTTCAACAAAATTATATAGAGTTAGTAGGAACTAAAATAAGTATTGATTATGAAAGTGATTTAGATAAAATAATTTGTCCAACGTTGAACATTCCGAGTCAGAGTAGAGCTTTGAATGAAATAAGAGTTATAGTGAAGAAAATTGTGATTTTATGGATGATTACATAATAAATTATAGTAAAAAGGAGAATGTACCAAAATATGTAGAATCGGAAATAAGAGAGAAAAAGCATATTGATATAAATAAAGAGAAAAACAGTAATAAATGTGAACGTTATGAAAAAATGAAAGATAATGAGAGTTATGAATTAAACTATGGTCAAAATAAGGAAGAAAAGTATAACGAAAAAAATAAAACAAGTGATAACGAGATAAATAAAAATGAGATAAGTAATAAAGATTATATTATAATTGAGCCAAGATGTGAAAAATTATTTCGATTAATGTAATAAATAGTGAATTGAAAGAAGGAATTATATCAGAGTCAAAAGTGATAAGAAACGGAGTATATTTGAGTCCGAGTATAGTTAAAGTTCAAGAGTCAAAGGCGATAACTGCTTGTTTAAATACGACAAATGAGTTAGTGAAAATTGATAAGATTGAAGTTAAAATAGAACCATTAAGTAATGATAAAGAGGCTAATATAATGCATATGAATAGAATAGATAAGGAAACAAAATATAATAGTGATAGACTAAATAAATTAAGTAATGCATTGAGGATAGATCATTTAAATAAAGAAGAAAAGAATTCTATAATAGAGATTTGTAAAGAGTATAATAATATTTTCCATTTAGAAGGTGACCAATTAACGTCAACTGATACGGTGATGCATAATATACCTACAACGTCAGATAAGCCGATTAATACGAAATCATATAGGTATCCGGAAGCTTTAAAGGAAGAAGTTAATAAACAAATAAAAGAGTTAGTTGAAAGTAATATAATTGAACCATCGAAAAGCCCGTGGAATTCTCCGGTGTGGATTGTTCCCAAAAAGTTAGACGCGTCAGGAAAAAAGAAATGGAGACTCGTCATAGATTATAGAAAATTAAATATATAAGTATTGGTGATGTTTACCCTTTACCTCAAATAAATGATATCTTAGATCAGTTAGGGCATAGCATGTATTTCACAACGTTAGATTTGTCATCGGGTTTTCATCAGATTAAAATGGATCCTAAAGATAAGATTAAAACCGCATTCAGTGTACCCTTAGGACATTACGAATTCAATCGTATGCCTTTTGGTTCTGAAAAATGCACCAGCAACGTTTAATGAATAATGTATTGACTGGTATGCAAGCCTGAAATGCTTCGTGTATCTTGATGATATCGTTGTGTATGGATGCTCATTACAAGACCATAATATTAAACTTATCGAAGTATTTAAGAAATTATCTGAACATAATTTAAAATTGCAACCTAGTAAGTGCGAATTTTTAAAAAAGGAAGTGATGTACTTAGGTCATTTGATAACGCAAAATGGCGTTAAGCCAGATCCAAAGAAAGTAGAAGCTGTAAAAAATTTTCCTATACCTAAAAATCCGAAAGATATTAAGAGTTTTTTGGACTAGCCGGTACTACAGAAGATTCATTGAAAATTTTAGTAGAATAACTCAACCATTAACTAAATTATTAAAGAAAAATGAAGATTTTATATGGACAAGCCTACAACAGAGCTGTTTCGAAGAATTAAAAGATAAATTATGTAAAGAGCCAATACTACAGTATCCAAACTTTAAAGAACCTTTTAATTTAACTACAGACGCCAGTAATTACGCAATCGGTAGTATTTTATCCCAAGGTATACCATCAAAAGATCTACCCATAGCCTATGCTAGTAGAACACTCAATAAAGCAGAATGTAATTATTCTACTACTGAAAAGGAAACTACTTGCAATTGTTTGGTCCGTAAAGCACTTCCGTCCTTACTTATATGGCAGAAAGTTTAGAATCATTACTGACCATAAACCATTAGTATGGCTTTTTAATGTTAAAGACCCTGGCTCTCGATTAGTAAGATGGCGCTTACTTTTAGAAGAATACGATTACGAAATAATCTATAAACAAGGAAAATTAAACCTAATGCAGATGCATTAAGTCGAATTAAACAGAAGACAATCAGATTCAGATAACTACAAAAAGCAGAGAAACCTATAGTTTTTTCTTAGAAGAAATTCAAAGGAAACCTATCTTATTTAAAAATTTAGAAGAGAGTAACGCTAAAATACCAGAAAATAGTAATAAAGTTGTATTCACGTCATGTGATTTGGACGCATTAAACGAAACAAATTTAATAAATTACGAGCCTTTTATCAATGAACTACGATCTAAAAATCCAGAGAAATATAAAACTATAATAATTAATAATAAAAACAGGATGTTATTGTTTACGTTCTTGAGAATCAATAACTGGGAAACAATAAATTATGAAGACGTATTCGAATGTTTAAAAGAATTAAGAGACAAAGTCATATATAATAACATAAAGGAAATTAATTTTGATAACTTATCGAACTTGAATTTAAAGTGGCATAAAATAAGAACCATAATTAGATACATTTTTCGAGATTCCGACATTGTTATAAGAGTATATCATACTTCAATAATAACAGTCAAACCGGAAGAAATAGATACTATCTTAAAAGAAAACCACTCGAATCCTAGTTCCGGTCATACAGGTTTTCATAAAACATATAAAAAAATAAAATCGCGATATAAATGGAATACAATGAAAAAGGATGTTAAGGATTTTATAAAGAAATGTAAATCTTGCCAAGAAAATAAAATTGCCAGAAAGAAAATTAAAGCCCCTATGGAAATAACCTCAACATCGACAGAAGCATTTGAAAAGATTTCCTTAGATATTGTAGGTCCTCTTCCTATGACAGAAAGTGGAAACAAATATATATTAACGCTTCAAGATGACTTGACAAAATATTCTCAAGCTTACGCATTACAGACTCATAACGCAGAAACTATTGCAGATTGTTTTGTAAGAAATTTTATATGTAAATTTGGAACCCCTAAGATCCTTCTTACAGACCAAGGAGCCGACTTTATGTCAAATTTGATAAAAGAAATATCGAAACTTTTTAAAATTAAGAAAATAAACACTAGCGCGTATCATCCTCAATCAAATGGCGCCTTAGAACGAAGCCACAGTACGTTAGCAGACTATTTAAAACATTATGTTAACGACAAACAAAGCAACTGGGACAAATGGATAGATTTCGCGATGTTCTCATACAATACTAGTGTTCACTCTTCCACTAATTTCACACCCTTTGAGTTAGTTTTTGGCATGGAACCTTCCTTGCCAACTTCGATTACTAAAGATCCACAATTTAAATATACGTATAATAACTATTTAGATGAATTAATTTTGAAATTCCAAAGGTCAAGACAAATTGCTAGAGATAAGTTAATAGCTTCGAAGGAATCGAATAAACGTATATACGATAAGAAGAGTACAAACATTAAATTTAAGATAGGAGATTTAGTTTATTTAAGCAATGAACAATCAAAATTAGGTAGGTCGAGAAAATTATCATCATATTGGCTAGGACCTTATAAAATATTTAGTGTTAATTCTAAGGTTAATGTTACGTTATTAATAAAAAATAAAAAGGTAAAAGTTCACGTTAACAGACTGAAACTAGCAATCAAATGAATTGTTTCAGAATGTCAACACATTTTTGGCTTCTAATCATGGTGATGACCTTCTTACCAGGAGTAAAAGCAAGTATTTACAATATAACTAGAATAGATCAAGGAGGTATATATTTTGAAAACATTGGAAAACTAAATCATTTTGATAGCGAATGGACCATGATAAGCTACATAAACATGTCTGATATACATAAGAAAATTGACCTGATTGAAAATACATACCAAGATACAAAAAATATATGCAATAATCACAAATTTAGTAACTTCTCACTTTGCGATACATCATTTATAGTACTTGACCAAATAATACCACAGTTATTTAACCAAGAAAACGTATTGAAAGAACTTACCGGTAGAAATAACAGAGTTCGCCGAGTAAAACGATCAAACATTGATGGAATAGGTACTTTATTCAAAGTGTTATTTGGAACCTTAGATCAACAAGATGCTGAAAAATACGATGACGCTATAAACAATTTAGATTCTCATGAACATGAAATATTAAATTTACTTAAAACTCAAACAAATATTATTAAATCAACGATTACAAATTTTAATAATTCTCTAACCGATTTAACTGCAAATGAAATAATATTTAACAAAAATTTAGATAGACTTTCTAACTATACAAAAAGAATCGACAAAATAATATTTGATATAAAGTTAAAACAAGATGTTGATGAACATCTATCTCTTTTAACCCTTATTACAACGGAATTAAATAATGAAATTTCCACAATAATAAACGCTATACTTTTTGTAAAAAACAATGCTCTTCACCCCTTAATAATAACCCCCGAGCAATATTTAAATGAACTGAGAAAAACAATCCCCCATTTACCAACAGATACGAAATATCCTCTTAATCTTTCAATCGAAAACGTGTCCGACTTATTGTCTTTAGTAGATTTAGTTTCATATTATATGAACGATAAACTAGTATTTATGATTAAGACTCCACTTATTACTCAGTCTGATTACAATTTATTTAATATTATACCAACTCCAATTAGAAACGCGAATAATACTTTTATTTTTATTTTGCCTAAGGAAAAATACTTTATGATTGCTCAGAATAAACTACATT
>JAYEAL010001133.1:0-11983 GCA_036419045.1 Scirpophaga incertulas
ACCCTTCTTAATAATAGAAAAAAAATCTTTAAAACTTAGTTACGTAGTTTTAAAGATCTAAGCATACCATAGGTACAGACGGACGGCGGATAAACTCGTATCAATTGTAATAGTCTTCTGAACATTCTCTACACTTGAGCAAAAGTCCAGTAATTAAAATCATGATATATTATGATTTATAGGTTATTGAAATCGCACGTTAGGTAATTACAAAAGGATAGTATAAACAATGAAAGAGACGCGTATATCAAATAATTATTCACCCTAAACACAAATAAGAAGTCTAGCCCACTTCACCGACATTCTTTAGATTGGGAATACCTGTCTCTTATTTTTTAAATGAACGAGTTGACAGCACGCGTTATAGGACCCACAAAACAAGATTTCAGTATATTGGTGTCCTGTTATTGCTTTTTCTAATATTAGAATAATTATTTGTCAAGAATCTAACAATGAGGTGATAATAGGCTTGTTGCCTAAATTTCAGTAGTTAGATACTAATATACCTTGATGCCTATTCTATACAAAATAATTATTATTTTTGAAAAAAAATGCTTATTTATAAGAATAACTTTGCATTTAATTAAATATTTGACATTAGTCATCAAAAACGCTCATGACTGTCATGGCGTCTTGAATGACGTCACGCCGTGCAAAACACAGCTGTTTTAGTATCGGAACATTCGGTATTGTGAAGTATTTTAATAAAAAATGGATTCATCGTATTACAAGTACTGCATAGTGCCCCAGTGTACAAGCACAAGTATAAAAACACACAAAAAAAATATTTATATACGTGCCAAACAATCAGCAGATACGTAAAAAGTGGCTGACACTCGCGAGAAGGAATGATGCCCATTCTTTTTCGCACTTCCACAGACACTTGGGAATGACATTTTGACTTTGACGTTTCGCACGGCGTGACGTAACACTTTTTAATTGGTGTTTGCTGTCACGTGACTTATGGCTTATTTTGTGCAATTTTATTTTATAAAATATAAATAATCAAAAGTTATTATTTATAAAACTTTGTTTTTTCATAATTAAATGATCATCTTAATAGTTATGCAACCTAACGCATCAGATTTGTTCATAGTGGATACAAGCCTATTTAAATCGGTTCATTGGTTTTTCAGCTAATTTATTATCATTTCATATCTAATATCCTCATATTGTCCCCGACCGAGGGGCTCGAGATCACGAACCTACCCTATCAATTATATTAGGGTGATTTGTAGGAATCTTTCCTGACACACCAAAATAATTATTATTTATTTACATATTTTTATTTATTTAATTTAAATCATAATATACATATATTTATAATTATTTCATTATTTATATTTTCACTATTTATAGACATCTATAAATATCGACTTGTCAATCGACAAGCCTTGCCCAGTAATTAGATGTCATAGACAAAGTGGTTTAGTGAGCAGTTGGCTACGGGAATTATAAAGTGATACGCTTAAATTATATTTGCTTACTGAATATTTTTTGTTGTTGTGCTTTTAAAATATATATAGTTTTTCACTTTTGCTTCCTGGCTGATTGGATTATATGTTTTTGATATATATATATATATATATATAATATATAATATATATATATATATATATATATATTATATATATATATATATATATATATATATATATAATTATATATTATATATATATATATATATATATATATATATATATATATATATATATTATAATAATTACTAGTGATAAGTGTTGAAGAACCGGGTTCGAGTACCGTGAGTGGAACTTTTATTTATTTAATCATCCCTCTCGACCTACCAAGAGATTAATTAGATCACAATTACCAAGGCTTATTGTGGAGTATTTGACACATTGGTTCTGAGTTACATAATCGTAATCAGGGTGTCCACATTCTGGAAAGTCAGGGAAAGTCATGGAAAAGTCAGGGACGCTTGAGGTGGTCAGGGAAAGTCAGGGATATTGAGGAGCTACCTGGAGAGTCAGGGAAAATTTAAGATATTTGTCAATAAAAATTTCTTGAACTGTAAATTGAAATCCATGCAAAAATTTCCAATGATTGTAAAATGAGGGATATATTTATGCTCTGGTTTGATTCTCTAATCCAGACTATTGAAGCATTTTTTTTAGGTCCGGAGAAAACTACGTAGTTTTTTGCCATTACCTACTAAAATTACTCCTTTCTTGTTTGAAATAAATGAGTATTTACAATAAATAAAGAGTTTTACTTTGACAGGGTGAACTATCAGTCATATTGTGCACATGGACATGTATCTTCAAAATTGGAGTGAACTATGTTATAATTATAGGTTATAACTAGTTTACTTACTTTTAATATTACTTAATTCTTCGTATTTAGAAATCTTCTATTTCTTCATACAAAACAGCTCATTACTGTTATCTACGAGGAATTATAGAAATTTTACAACACTAGAACTAAAATGAATGCCAATAAATGTTCATTTAATAAATTGTGGCTAGACCCCAAAGTCAGTCCTGAATTTTTTGAATGGCTGAATGATGTTCCAAATGATCCAGGATTAGCATTCTGTAAGATATGCTGTAAGTCCATCAAATTAAGTAACATGGGTAAACGTGCACTGGTTTCACATGCCAAAAGACCTACACACGTTAAAAATTACGAATTAAGAAAAATGCAAACAAACATTTCATTCTTTACAAAAAAGGTTGAATCTGATGAACCATCAACTTCGACAATTGCAAGCGCCACAGAGACTTCGTCCCTCAATATCGAAAGTTCTTATGACTCCCATAAAAGTAAAGTTACAAAAATGTGTATACCTACATACAAAAACGATGATGTGACATCAGCGGAAATACTTTGGCATTAGAAATTGTTTTTAACAAAATGTCCCTTAATTCTAGTGATAGAACCAGCATGCATTCAAAAGAATGTTTCCTGACAGCAAAATTGCCCTAAACTTCACATTGGAAAAACAAAAGCGTCATATGTAATAAACTACGGAATAGCACCTTATTTAAGAACATGTTTGCAAAAAAATTTAGAAGATTGTCTATTTTACGTAATTTCCTTTGATGAATCACTAAATAAAGTCTCCCAGAAATGTCAAATGGATATTGTTATAAGATTTTGGAACAAGACTACCGAAAGAGTTGAAACAAGGTATTGGACAAGTATTTTTCTAGGGAAGTCGATTGCAAATGATCTATTAAATGGATTTTTAAAGGGTTTGTTAAATCTAGACCATGACAAGTTATTGCAGTTCGATGGATGGACCAATGTTAACCTGAGCTTTCTTCATAAATTGAAAGCAGAACTTGCTACAGAAAATAACGAACTCTTAAGAACAATGTATAATTATATTAAAGACTCACCGGCACGTCGAGCTCTGTATACAACAACTACTGGCAGTACAGAATTTCCACAGAAGTTCACTTCATAAGATGGCTTGAAAATGGCCTTGCATTGACCGAGCTTTGAAATTTTATGATAAAGTATTGGAATTCGTTACAACGCATCTGTTCCAGATAGTCATAATAAGAAAAAGTTAGATAAAAATTCTGTTGAATGTTCTAATATTATTTGGTTTTTAATTTGTTTTAGCAAAAAAAGTGTTTGATTTTTTGTACAATTAAGTTTTACTTTTCAGTAACAAAAGTCCTCCTTTTTTATGAAAAAGTCATTCTATTTGCTGAAAAAGTCCCACGTCCCCACTTGGGGGCCTGCTATTGTTTATTATTATTTTAAATTGCCAACACTTCTCATTGTGGTATTAGAGCAAGTGAATGACTTATTTAAAAAAAATGTTTTAATTAGTTTGGCAGGGAAATTTGAAAAAATGGTCAGGGAAATTTGAAACAATAGTCATGGATATTTGAAAAAATGGTCAGGGATAGTCATGGAAAGTCAGGGATTTTCTTTAACCAATAGCTGTGGACACCCTGGTAATTATACTATCGTTACTTTTACTATTCCCTTATATAACCTATAATATTCTTACTTAAAAGTTACCTTTTATAAATACTTGGCATATAGAGATGAAGTAACGCATGGTGTATTGGCTCAGACCCCACCGACGTGGACTCGCCGCGCAACTCGGTGAACGTGCAGGCCAAGTACGGGCAGGTGGCGCCGTCGCAGGCCGCCAGCCCCAACGCCGAGGACCTCTCGTCATTACTCGCAACATGCAGGTATAATTCCATTGTTCTTTGTTGAGTATTGTATAATGTCGGTTGTCAGTTAACATTACTGTAATTATTCGCTTATATTGAACTAATTATTTAGAATGAGAATATATCTATGTTTCATCTCATTCAATCTAGACTGAAAGCTGACAAATTTGATTGAAACCAATAAAGTGTTAATAAATGTGAATGAAATTGTTTTGAATATTAATTTAAAAACGTCATCCTAAGAGATAAGTACATATATTTATAACATAACACGGCATTATTTCGTATCTATGGGTGACGTTAATTTACTTATATTCAGCCGAGAATGTAATTTTTAACTGCTCACGAGTGTTATACGACGTTTTTCAACACCATTGCGAGTAATTAATACAAACTTTATAGGTCAATAAAAAAATATTTGGGGAAACAATCTGTGAAAGAGCAATTATAAAAATTATACGATGGATTTCCACCTTCACCGCCAGTCATTTCTGAAATATTTGTTATTATTTCATTCGTACAATTAATTTCATCACTTGGTGACATTTTTGACTTAAAAATCTTAACAAAACAAACAATGCAAAATAGTACTGAAAATTGAAAAATGGCGCGTTTACTTTTTCATTTATTGCGTTTATTTTTTTTCACAACCAAAACAGCAAATTATACAATGTTTACAAAATAAATAAATCTTTTAATATTTATGTATGACTTTTATTTAATAGCTGTAATTTTAAATAACGTTTTTAAATTTGTATATCTTTAAACAGAGTGTTTTTAAATGCCCAACTTATTTAATGTACAAAAATGTTCTAGCATTTTGCATATAAATTCTCTTTGGTTCCAATTTTTTTTCTTATAAATAAAATCGTGACTTTTCTTTACGAAACTATTAACTTTTGATTACCAAACTGTGCGGTAATCGAATTTGCAATTCGAAAGATATTATAAGTTGGTAATATGATACATTGTGAAACTAAAATTTGTGTAGTTATATACCAATTACGAGCAATGGTGTTGAAAAATTCCTTATTTCATTCTTCTATATATACAAGATGAAAATTCTATTTATAATACACAAATAGTACATTACTGCAGCGGCCAGCAATAGAGGCATTGATGGACGAACGTGTACATGTGGGCCGAGCCACACATACGTAACTCCATCAATGCCTAGTTGTGGCCAAGGCTTGTATAGTACATTACTGCAGCGGCCAGCAATAGAGGCATTGATGGACGAACGTGTACATGTGGGCCGAGCACACATACGTAACTCCATCAATGCCTAGTTGTGGCCAAGGCTTGTATAGTACATTACTGCAGCGGCCAGCAATAGAGGCATTGATGGACGAACGTGTACATGTGGGCCGAGGCGAAGCCGAGCCACACATACGTAACTCCATCAATGCCTAGTTGTGGCCAAGGCTTGTATAGTACATTACTGCAGCGGCCAGCAATAGAGGCATTGATGGACGAACGTGTACATGTGGGCCGAGCCACACATACGTAACTCCATCAATGCCTAGTTGTGGCCAAGGCTTGTATAGTACATTACTGCAGCGGCCAGCAATAGAGGCATTGATGGACGAACGTGTACATGTGGGCCGAGGCGAAGCCGAGCCACACATACGTAACTCCATCAATGCCTAGTTGTGGCCAAGGCTTGTATAGTACATTACTGCAGCGGCCAGCAATAGAGGCATTGATGGACGAACGTGTACATGTGGGCCGAGCCACACATACGTAACTCCATCAATGCCTAGTTGTGGCCAAGGCTTGTATAGTACATTACTGCAGCGGCCAGCAATAGAGGCATTGATGGACGAACGTGTACATGTGGGCCGAGCCACACATACGTAACTCCATCAATGCCTAGTTGTGGCCAAGGCTTGTATAGTACATTACTGCAGCGCCAGCAATAGAGGCATTGATGGACGAAGAACGTGTACATGTGGGCCGAGCCACACATACGTAACTCCATCAATGCCTAGTTGTGGCCAAGGCTTGTATAGTACATTACTGCAGCGGCCAGCAATAGAGGCATTGATGGACGAACGTGTACATGTGGGCCGAGCCACACATACGTAACTCCATCAATGCCTAGTTGTGGCCAAGGCTTGTATAGTACATTACTGCAGCGGCCAGCAATAGAGGCATTGATGGACAAACGTGTACATGTGGGTGGAGGCGAAGCCGAGCCACACATACGTAACTCCATCAATGCCTAGTTGTGGCCAAGGCTTGTATAGTACATTACTGCAGCGGCCAGCAATAGAGGCATTGATGGACAAACGTGTACATGTGGGCCGAGGCGAAGCCGAGCCACACATACGTAACTCCATCAATGCCTAGTTGTGGCCAAGGCTTGTATAGTACATTACTGCAGCGGCCAGCAATAGAGGCATTGATGGACGAACGTGTACATGTGGGCCGAGGCGAAGCGAGCCACACATACGTAACTCCATCAATGCCTAGTTGTGGCCAAGGCTTGTATAGTACATTACTGCAGCGGCCAGCAATAGAGGCATTGATGGACAAACGTGTACATGTGGGTGGAGGCGAAGCCGAGCCACACATACGTAACTCCATCAATGCTTAGTTGTATAGTACTATTCTCAAATACATACATACATACACTCACGCCTTATTCTCAAATAATGCGCGGAAATTAAAACCAAGTAGTACCAAGCAGAACTTTTATTTGAAAATACAGTTATTGAATGTACAATTACTGAAATGTAAAGTGGACTTTTCAAACTCAATGACCAACAATGAACAAAATTTTTCACGCGCCAAAGGATTCGTTTACTTTTTTTTTCATTATAAAACAGGTTTTTTTGCAAGCCAGTTGGATATTTAAATAAATTTCTGATAAATTGCCTTCTTGGTTTGCCATTTTTCGGAGCAATAAATCTTTCCATTTTTAAAATAAATGATAGATATGATATATTTATTAGGCCGCTAAAACACGACAGATATGGCCAGTACAGTAATTTCGATTTGTCTCGAAGAAGGTTGTCAAAATAATGCTCAAATTTCCAAGCGTTATGGAAATATTGAATACTAGCTTTCTGCCCGCGGCTTCGCCCGCGTGGATTTCGGGATTGGGTGTATAGAGGGTTAAGGGTCATAGCTTTTGCCCACGGCTACATATACGCGGAAGTCGGTTTATGGTGCGAAGATTTTATCGCGCTTCCCGTGGGACTATCCGTTTTTCCGAGATAAAAAATGCCGCAAAACTCCTCAAGAATCACTCTATCTATTGATGAAAACCGCATAAAAATCTGTGCAGTAGTTTTTGAGCGAAGCCTTTATGCGCATCCCGTGGGATCTGTCGATTTTTCCGGGATAAAAGTAGCCTATGTTACTCGGGAGAATGTAGCTTTCCAAAGGTGAAAGAATTTTTGAAATCGGTCCAGTAGTTTAAGCGTGTGAAGAGGTAACAAACAAACAAACAAATAAACAAACAAACAAAAAACAAACACACTTTCGCATTTATAATATTATTAGTTGGGATATTGCGGGCAAACTAAAGGAAGAGTGCACGAAATGTACCGGCAGCTGTCGGGCGGGCGCGGGCGCAGCTTCAGCACGACGGTGTCGCCGCGCGAGCCGTCGCCGCCGTCGCACGCCGCGCCCGCCGCGCCCGCGCCGCCCGCGCCGCCCGCGCGCGCCACGCCCGCGCTGGGCCGCAAGAAGTCCGTGCCCGCGCGCGCCGACCGGTAACGTGCCCGCCGACCACGCACTAACACTAAACTGACAAACGAACACTCAAAAAATTAAGAACACCAAGATTTGCATGTGGTAATTTGGTCCTGGAAATAAAAAAACAAAGACTAGACATTAATGCGTCTAACTAGATCTGAATTTATTTATTTATTATATTATAAATTTTATTATGTAAGTGTCCATAACTAACTAAATTAAAATTAAACTTTCAAAAAATATTCCGCTTCTTTCAAGTTCTACATTTATTTTGTCCTAAATACAATGGTATAGAAAGTTAATATATATAATGTTTTTGCGCTAGAATCTCCTCTATTTGTAGGTATGTTTTTAGATCGTGTAGTTTACGAGTTTCAACTGTTTTTATCCAGTTATTGATACTGATGTGCGCTCGAAAATGGCGGACGTAAGACGCATTGACGCCGCCGACAGCGAAACGGTTGAGTGGTTAAGGAAATATCTAGACTGAGTTAGATCGACGTGATGAATGAGAGTGTATTGACGGAGGCATTCCACGCGCAGGGACAACCTGGGCGGCACGGCCGAGGAGTTCTTCATCGACATGATGATCCAGCGGCACGCGCGCGTGCTGCTGTCGTCGGCGCGGCTGTACGCGCTGGGCAAGATGGCGGCCGCGCTGGACGTGCACCTGGTGGCGTGGCTGGCCGGCGAGCGCGAGCGCGCGGCGCGCGTCGACAACGCCGTGCTGTGCCTCAAGCGGCTGCACGAGGACTTCGCCTGGCCCTACCCCGAGCCCGAGCCGGAGCCCGAGCCCGGGCCCGCGCCGCCGCCGCCGCCCGCCCGCGGCCCGCACCGGGACGCCGCCGCCACCGCCGACGCTGCCAGTGAGCCTCCCCACGATTTGTTACTGACTAGCTTTCCGCTCGCGCCCGGCATATAACTATACGCTTTATACCTGTTAATATTGATTAGTTGCAATTGCACTAGACACTATCGACGCAAAACTGATTGATGTAGAAATCCTTTAGGAAAATGTGGGCGTGCGGAAATGATGATTTAAATTATTATTTGCAAATAAACCACTTATATATGTAAGGAAACGTTTATTCCCTTGAGTTTCTTTCTTCGCGAGTATTTATGTTTGTCTATGAAGTACATTAATAGATCAAAAGATGCAGAGGCATTTGAAAGATGTCAATTGTCAAAAGAAAAGTGTCAGAATAATTTAATTGTGAATAAATTTTTAATAATGTCGTAAATAAATAGTTAAGCGGATGTATAGGCTTAAAATGTTGTTTCTTTAATTTTTCAGCAACACATTTTGTTTATTCTAATGCCAATTGCATATTATATATATGTATATATTATGTTTTGGCGGCGTGGCAGATACGTACAGCGCGTCGGTGGAATCTGACAGTGCGTGCGGTGACAGCGGGTACATCAGTCTACCGCTGCGTGCCGCGGATCCTGCAAGGTGAGTAACCTACTTTTTGAATGAGTTATTTGTTAGTGTACGGGAATTAAATGATGACGGGTGTAAATGATGACTCGCGGACGCTACGCTGCCATACATGGTTCAATAACCGTTGCGGCAGGTCCGTGGGGTCGTGCAGCGTGGCGGAGGGCGGCGGCGTGGCCTGGGGCGGCGCCGACGCGGGCGAGGAGCGGCGCTACGCCGCGCTCATGGAGCGGCTGCACTGCAGCCAGGCCGCCGGCAGCTGCGGCCGCGCGCACGTGCGCCTCAGGTGAGCCCGGCCGCTGCACTGCACTGCAGCCAGACCGCCGGGATGGCGAACAAATTCATTATATTTATAATTAATGTTATGAATTTCTTCGCCATCCCGGTTTTACTAAATTATTTAGTAAAGAATTTAATGATGATATGAGAAGCTTTCTTTATATGGACTTTTAAACTATTTTGATAAATTAGTTGTGCCAATGTATTACTTACTATTACTACTCCTATTACGATTGATAATTTAAATTGATAAATATCATATGCTTCTTTTTTTTGACAAATGTTTCGTACAGATGCAGAGTGTGCTTTAAGATTGATGTTAAGTTTTAAAGTGCATGCATCGGAGCCAAGGTTAAGCTTAATCGCGCGCTGCGCTCGGTGGTTGCAGATACTTCCTGCAGCTGCTGACGGAGGCAAGCTGCGTGGAGTGGGCGGTGGTGGTGGCGGTGGCGCTGCGCGACGCGCTGGCCGTGCTGCGCTGCTGCAACGCGGCGCGCTCGCACGACGTGGCGCTGCCGGCCGTGCGGCGGCTGCGGGCCGCGCTGCGGGCGCTGCTGGCCTGGGCCGCGCGCGACTGGTGCGTGCGTGCGTGTGTGTGGGAGTGCGTGTGTGGACACAGCGCGACGTGGCGCTGCCGGCCGTGCGGCGGCTGCGGGCCGCGCTGCGGGCGCTGCTGGCCTGGGCCGCGCGCGACTGGTGCGTGCGTGCGTGTGTGTGTGGGAGTGCGTGTGTGGACACAGCGCGACGTGGCGCTGCCGCCGTGCGGCGGCTGCGGGCCGCGCTGCGGGCGCTGCTGGCCTGGGCCGCGCGCGACTGGTGCGTGCGTGCGTGTGTGTGGGAGTGCGTGTGTGGACACAGCGCGACGTGGCGCTGCCGGCCGTGCGGCGGCTGCGGGCCGCGCTGCGGGCGCTGCTGGCCTGGGCCGCGCGCGACTGGTGCGTGCGTGCGTGTGTGTGGGAGTGCGTGTGTGGACACAGCGCGACGTGGCGCTGCCGGCCGTGCGGCGGCTGCGGGCCGCGCTGCGGGCGCTGCTGGCCTGGGCCGCGCGCGACTGGGCGTGCGTGCGTGTGTGTGGGAGTGCGTGTGTGGACACAGCGCGACGTGGCGCTGCCGCCGTGCGGCGGCTGCGGGCCGCGCTGCGGGCGCTGCTGGCCTGGGCCGCGCGCGACTGGTGCGTGCGTGCGTGTGTGTGGGAGTGCGTGTGTGGACACAGCGCGACGTGGCGCTGCCGGCCGTGCGGCGGCTGCGGGCCGCGCTGCGGGCGCTGCTGGCCTGGGCCGCGCGCGACTGGTGCGTGCGTGCGTGTGTGTGGGAGTGCGTGTGTGGACACAGCGCGACGTGGCGCTGCCGGCCAAATACACAATAAAAACTAGACATGGGAACGAGTTTCACCGTAACAAATTTCACTTACAATAATTCTTATTATTACGTATTTAGGGATAGAAAACAATTAAAAATAATGTGATTTATATATGAATAAATAACATTTAATTTTATTGTCAAATGGAATCATCATCAATAACTTGTCCGTAAAATTTTCACGGATATTTATTTATTTTCCATCCTCAGTCTTGGTTACAAACCCTTCATGATGGCTGTCAGTAACCAAATACCGTTCCTGACATCCATAATCAACACACGGGAGAGACGGATGTCCATGATCAAGTCCAGGCTGCGGACGTGTAGCACCGGCTCCTTGAACCAGGAGCCGCATCCCCAGGAAACACAGGAGACGATCATCACTCCTCAAAAGGCACAAGAAACCGTGAAGCAAACGAGGAAAGAATCTCCTGCGCAGCAAGAACCAGCTAAAGTGATAGTTCCCCCTCGGGAACCACCTCCGGTAAGAGATGAAGTGTCCTCAGGTTGTGCCATTACTTAAAACATGTGACAGAAGAAAAAAAAATATTAAATGAAATTTAAAATCGGCTCTAAAATTTGTCAAGAAAATTTGTGACGTAATATTTTTTCCTTTAAAGCTGTATCGGTCTGTAGATGGCACAATATTAACATGTCCCAATTCAACTGAACAAATTCAAATAATATGAAATAACAATATGGAAATAAACGAAGCTGTATTTCTTGTCGTCCAAATCGTATACAATATTCAGGAATTATTTCTAAAATCGAATCGAACGAACGATAACAGCGTAGTTCGAAAACCGCGTAACTTATATTTTCAGTTTTTAATTTCTTTCTGCCTCCTAATTGAAGATATTAAGATATCTTTAATCACAGAGCATGTCTTAAATTTTGTTACATTCTAAGTGTTTATTTTTATATTAAAATTGGTCTATATTTAAGTATTTGTAGCGAAAAAGACCTTTTTTTCCAGCCTGTTCCAAAATATCTACTTTTTTAGTGATCCGTAATTATTCGAACTTAGCGGCGACATGTT
>JAYEAL010001162.1:0-10886 GCA_036419045.1 Scirpophaga incertulas
AGGAATGAGGGCAGGCTGTTGCCTGCTCCGCAGATCCGTCCGCCACTCGCAGCGGACAAGACGGCGCCTCCGAGCGCCTCGTTGGACCGTCCGGCCACCTCGGCGATTCCTGCCAAGGTTACAGGTGGTCGGCCGAAGAAGGGGAAGTCCGCCCCACCAGCAGCTCCCTCCGCCTCCCGGGAGGCCCCGGCGCCGATTCCGGCGCCTAGGAATCTCCCGGTCGAGGCCGAGTGGACGCAGGTGGAAGGCGGACGAAAGAAGACGCGCCGCAATAAGCGCAAAGGGGCCCAGAAAGCCCTTCCCGCCGAGCCGCAGCCCGCCGAGCCCGCCGCGCCGCGAAGCTTCGCCGCAGCGGTTAAGGCTCCGTGCGCCCCGGCTAAGCGCGCCCCAGCCGTCCGTGACGGAGTCCGAGCTGGCCGGCGTCATAGCCGCAAAGGGCGGCTGCGACGCGGGCCAGATTTCAATAGGAGTTATTCGTTCTGGTCCAGGTGATCTGGGCACCGTTTTTGTGCGGTGTCCAGTCGCTGCGGCCCGGGCGATCTCGGAGGGGAGGCTCCTCGTAGGCTGGAGTTCGGCCCTGGTCAGGGTACTGGAGGCCCGCCCATTGCGGTGCTTCCGGTGCTTTGGCACGGGCCACGTAGGCCAGAGGTGCCCCTCCGAGATCGACCGGAGCAGCCTCTGCCGTCGGTGTGGCCAGGAGGGCCACATGCGCTCCGAATGCACAGCGGAGCCACATTGTGCGGTTTGCGCGGCCGGCAAACGGCCGTGCAACCACGTCATGGGCGGGCGTAGGTGCAACCCCGCCCGGACGAAGGGCAGAGCGGCCGCCCTCCAAAAGAGGTCGGCCCCCACACCGGCGGCGCAACAGCGCGGGGGGGCTGCGATGGAAATGTAATCCTAACAGCCCCCTCTGCCACCACGGGGAACGACCCTGGCGCCCTGGCATATTGCTGTGGGCGTAGGGGACGTCCTCCCTCCTGACGGCGACCAGCGGGGCCGGCCACCGGGAAGGCCCACCCTGCATTGCACCGGTGCTGTCAGTCGGCGATCCCCCGGATGCCCCGGGGGATCGACGGCCTCCCCGGCCACCGGGGAGGCGAGCGAGTGGCTCACCTCTGGTGAGCCGACGCCGATGGGGTCGTGGTAGTGTCCTTACGGGTTCCCATGGCCCTGTCACGCCGCGGGCAGTTCTCCTCGGCGCGTCTGGCGGCGATGTCGGATGCGCCGTCGATCGAGCGCTCGCGGCAGGCGTCAGTGGAGGGGCATCGCTGAGGTTTTTAGTGGGTAGGCCTACCCCCTTCTGGGAGGAGAGCCCCACATAATTCTGCGCTTTTCCCGGGTGCAGGTATGCAATTCAATGCATTTTCCTCAGCGATAACAAAAAAAAAAAAAAGGTTAGTTAGGTTAGGTTAGGTTTTTTTTTTTTTTTTTTTTTTTTTTTTTTTTTTTTTTTTTTTTTTTTTTTTTTTTTTTTTTTTTTTTTGCCTACTTCTGCTACTCCTCTGATATTAAGTTCAGAGACTTTAGTATTACTTTCACCTTTCTTTCCGTTCAGTCTTTTATTCCTCTCGCACTTTCATTCTACATACTTTTTCTTTCTTTCATACGACCTTTCATGCTATTTTTACTATTTTGATGGGAGCGGGTGGGGGTTTTTTATTTCTCCTCAACTTTTTTATTATTGCTTCATTTACAATTTTTCTTATGCTATGTTGCTATATTACATTGTGCTATTTATATTTCTTATTCTATTTCACTATTACACTGTTTTTATATGCTACTTACATTGTTTCCTTATCTATTTTACATTGTTTAATTATTCTTTCTTTTATTACATTGTTGATTTTATCTATTTTACATTTCCATTTGTCCTTATTTCTACATTAATTTATCAATTCTTTATTTTTACATTTAAAACTTTACATATTGTATTACTTCTTTATTTGTCATTTCTTATTTATTCTTTTATTACATTACTGGTTCATTAATTTATCATTTACATTTATCCATACTTGTTGTTTCTACCTTAATTTATCATTTCTTATTTATTTACATTTACACTATGTTGTTTGTGCATTACATTGTTTGTTTATTTCTATTTCTAATTCTACTTATTTGTTATCATTTACAGTGTTTGTGCAGTTTTGTATTATGTGTTTTATTTTAACTTGTTCTATGGTTTGTGTGTGTTATATAGCATAGTTTGTATGTTAGTACAAGCTCAATGCGCTCAGTTTGTGTTTTATTTGTGTGGGTACGGGTGCGTTTGTTTCTAATTTTTTGTTTGCCACTTAGAAATTTTTTATAATTTCAAATGACAAGTGGAGTTGTTTTCCTACTGTGCGTTTTCCCTTTTTAGCTTCTAAATGCTGCGACTTATTACTTTAAGTCGCATACATTTTAGCTGTACGCCACCCTTGCCCTTGCGATGCTGTCCCACCTCCTTCTCACGGGACAGCATGCACTAAAGGCATTGTGTGCCGTTTCGGTACTTTTTGCGTTTATGCAGTTTATGCACTTCGGCGTTCTCCCTCTTTCTTTGCGTTGCACTCCGCTTGTGTGTGCTGGCCACCACAGTGACTGCACCTGATCTCGGTTTCAGTGCAGTATTTTCTGCTGTGGCCGTATCCTAAACACATCGAGCATTGTACTAGGGGTGAAGCATCCTCCGCTCTAACCATCTGGAGCTCGACTCTTACTCTCCCTTCCGCTATCATCCTCTGCCATACTGGGGGTGAGACCGATAGGACGACGTGGCTCACTAGCGGGTTTTTTGTCCTTCTCCGGTACTTGACGTCAATTTCCTCTTCGCCGAGGCCGTGAAGCAGATCCTTATTCTGGTGTCTGATGGCACTGATCAATTCTTCGTCTGATAACTCCAAATTTACATATTTGAGAGCTATCAACGGTTTCTTATTCCTCACAGCCTCGACGTCGAGTTCAGACGTCGCCGTTCCCAGCTTGTGGAGCACCTTCTCCCTCGCCTCTCTGGTGCCACAACTTAGTACCACCTTTTGGTCCCTAGTCTTTCTCACCCTATCGACCTCAATATCCCCGTCCCTGCCATTCATCACTTTCCGGATTTTCTCGATCACATTCTCGCTTGTATCCATCTTGTCTTTCGATGTTACCACCAGCGAGTGCAGTGTCGGCCTATGTGTGGTGGGTTGTCCGCTCCTGGTGACAGCCGCAGCGTATGACTGCGGCTCCTTTTTGTTACTGCACTCGTTGGCGACAACCTGTTTGATTTCATCCATCCTTCTTTCATTTTCTTCTTTCATTCTTCTCAATTCTTCTCTACTCTCTTTCATAATTTCTTCCCTGCTTTCTTTCATCATCTCTTTTATTCTTCCTAATAATTGCTCACTTTCATTCTTCTCCTCATTTCCATTCGCAGCTTTTTGTTCACTTACCGTTTTTTCCTTCATCTTCTTTTCTTCCTCCAGTTCTTCTTTCATACTTTTTACGCTTTCTTTCATACTGACATTCTCTTTTTTCAGCTTTTCATTCATCCTCTCTATCTCTCTCATTCTCAGCACGTCCCTCCTCACTTTCTCATTCTCTTTCTCTAACTCTCTTATTCTCTTCTCACTCATTTCATTCTTCTTCTGCCATTCCTTTGTTCTCATTTTTTCTCTCTCTATTTCTTCCTTCCCTGTCTTTCCTTCATTCTGTTTTTCTATCTCTTTCATCTTCCCTTCCATTTCTTCCTCCTTTCTCTCATTCTCTTTCACTCTTTTCTTGAGACTTGCATTTTCCTCCTCCAGGTCTTCTACCCTCGCCTGGAGGGTCTGTCTCAGATCTTTCATATCACTTTCGGAGCGACTAAGCGCTATGCCTAACACTCCTGCCCTTTCACTCTCCTTCTCTGCGTTCTCTCTCCATTTATTCTTTTCATCCTCACATTCTTTCCCACATTCTTGCCCTTTCGTTCCTTTTTCTTTCCTTTCTTTCTCTCTCTCATCTAATAATTCTCTCATGTCTTCGTCTAATTCCTTCGCTACCCTTTTATACATCTCCATTTTTCCCATCATGCTTTCTCTTTCACTCGTCATTTCAGTTATTCTTTTCTTATTTACTATACATTCTTTCCCACATTCATTCCCACTTCCTTTCTTCTCCATTTCTACTATCATCTCATTCATCTCTTTCATACGGTCGAGCTCCGTCGCTCTGTCATCCTCCGCATCCTTTACCTTCTGATAAAGGCCGTTTATGGCCTTAAATACCCCTTCTTTAATTTCAGTCTTGAGGTTTCTGGACTCGCTCAGTACTATCGGGGACACTGGCGCCTTACCACCTCTAGAGCGTTAGTCGCTTGCACACTGCACGATGCTACGGCTACAAGCTACGCCTTTCGTTCATTCAACTATTGTGCTCGCGCGGAAACATGCAAGTGAGATAGCGCTAAGCGAGCGAGATAGCAATAAGCGAGCGATATTAAAAAAAATATCTCTATGGAAACGGTATTTGGTTAAACGGGGACGCGGCGTTCTATGGCGACGTTACAAAAGACACCGACCATGTTTTTGTGTGCGGCGCTTTGATATGCCGCCACAAGTGTTTTGACAACATTTTCTCTAGATTGCAACTCTTAACTGACTCTTTGACCATTGTTACTAACTGAAATAATTGTTTATATAGTATTAAGCAATGTTCAGTTTGTTACAAAACACTGCAAATTTGATAGTTGCTATAAAATGCTGTACACGAGGTAATTACAAATTTACAGCGAGCTACTATTTTTTATACCCTTGTTATTAACAAATATCATTGTTTTTTAATTATAAACAATGTTCCGTATGTTGCGAACGTTGCAAAATTAATACACGTTACAAAATAATGAGAACAACCTAATTCTAAGTTTGCAGCGTGTTACAAATTTTTTTGACAATGTTATTAACAAAAAACACTTTTCACCCCTTTTCAACCCTTTCCGTACACCCCAGAGCGCTGCAAAATCACACGGTAAGGTATTTCACCTTCCTTAATGACCCCTCAACATTTTAGCGAGTTAGTAGGTAATTTCTTTCGGGTTTCAGGCTCTAATGACTGGCCTTATTGTCTTCTCGATGAATATATGTAATTAAAAAGTTAAGGATAAACAGGATAACTCCGTTTTTAAATGCATTATAAACATGTGAGTTTTCTACATTTACTTGTTGATGTTACGGTTAAGTAAAACATTTTAGTTCCAGCAGATATTCCACAAGTAAAAATAGTTTTTGCTAAATACCAATAACTATTTTGTTTTATTTAGCTTTGACTTTTATTGCTATTATATATTTACTGCTAATGACTTCTATGTGAATTAATATAATAGAAACAATAAGGAAAATATTAAAAACAAAAGAAAGTGAGTCTTAAAATGTATATTAATAATTCTGCAAACATTAACGTCTTTGATACGAGTATAATTAATCTTAATATTCTTACACTAGAGAAGCATTATTTAAGAACATCAAATACAGCAGCAATGCATGGCCGTAAATATTCAATTAGATAATTTAAACGATTAAACAAGAAAGAATGGAGAATAGCATGATTAAAAATATGGAAACAAACATGAAATAAATGGTTGGTTTCATCGTCTGCCTAGAATTATGATTAGTACCCTAAACTGTATCGTTAAATGACTGGGTATCTTAACAATGCCCAGACTTTAATTTGACCACACAGCAGTGTCTAGATCGAAAATGGAGGAAGATTCGTCGCCTATTCCTTATTTTATCTTAAGGGTGTGGAGTGGCTCCCAAGCAGAAGCCATCGCACTTCGACCTATTTGGGATCGCTTGTGCTCAACTTTTCCTTACATTTTTTATGATATTGCATATATTATTTATTGATTACATTACTATCAGAAAATATAGTTAAATGTTAATATTAAATATGTAACTAATAAATTGACCGATTTACAAAACTTTTAACCGACTTCAAAAAATGAGGTTTCTCAATTCAACCATATACTTATGTTTATTTTTAAGTTAGTTCGCGCATAGATTCGTCGTTTATGAACCGAGTTTGAGGATACTTTTTTGATTCGTAGAGTATCTCTTCTAGAGGGGCTCCCATGAAAAATTATCGAAATTGATTTAAAAGTTTTCAAGAAAAACTGAAAAATAAAAAAAAAGCTGTTTTTACATTTCATGCACATTTGATACTCGATTAGTCCGTCAATTGTAGATCGGTTTTGATTTATTTTGTTTATAAAGTACACCCGAGAAGGTCCATATAAATTTTAATAAAAAAAATTAAATAAAATAATATATATATTAATATATATATATTAATATAATATTAATATATAATATTATATATTATATTATAATATTAATAATATATAAATATAATATATATATTAATTATATATAATTCAAAAAAATAATAAAATAAAATTTTCGCAACAAAAAATATACCGACTAAACTATCGCCCTTCTCCCACAAAGGACTGGCATTCATTGCTGGCCCCAATTTCAAAATAAATTATTATACATATAAATATATGTATATTTGAAGTAATTAAAACATTATTTAAGACTTTACAGTTTAAGTTTGCATAGGTATAGTTTTGAAGTCGGTTTGTTTTTGTTGCGTAAAAAAAATACATTACATAATCAATAAAAGATTGATATTTTAAAATTTAGAAATGATATATCACAGTTCAATATTGTCACATTAATACATAAGCATTAAACTTGAAGGCGACCCTTCGGCATTGTTAAAATAACAAAATAAAATTAATACCTATTCATATTTATCTTTTTACAAATAGAATTATTTACTAAAATATGAAATAATTTTAAACGTCATTATGCTTCTGGGCCAATCAAAACAAAATACAATGGACTTCAACATCAGTTAGAATACTTTTGGCGATAAAACGCGGTTTGTATAGTCTTTATAGTAATTAAACTAATATTAATGTTGAGCAGAACTTTTTACTAAATTAAAACCTTTTTAAAGTAGATACAACCGCGTGTCCACTGAAATACGTCATTAATTGTTGTGTTACATAATCATATTAATATTTTTGTGTTTGTTGGCTTTAAATCTTATTTAAAATACAAGATAAATTAATATATTAGAAAAAATGCAAACAAATGTTTGACTCGGCCGGGACTCGAACCCGCATTATGAATAGTGTATTTTGGTCTACTTTGGCTTGACAAAGTAAAAAAAAGTTGAAAAGTGACAAATGCTGTTTAAATTTTCGATTGGGGTGGCTAGTGTCGGTGGCAGAATAGTTAAGACGTCAACATTGAAGAACTAAAAAAAATTTATTGCATTAGAAAATACATATTTATTTTTAATTTAATATTTCGTCAATGCCCCATTGGCAGCTATGACAGCGTCGCACCTAGCTCGCATCGAGCGCACAAGGACTTCACACAAGTCTGAGCCTCGGAGTGAATCCCAAACTCGGTTGCAATGTGCAATTAAATTATCTCTGGACCTTTCATTTTGTGTGTCCCACCGCTGAACCATCAATCCCCAAAGATTTTCAATAGGGTTTAGAACTGGAGATCGGGAGGGCCATCGCACCGTTCGAATGTCCGGCTGAGCTTCAAGCCGCCCTTGCACCACACGCGCGGTATGAATAGGGCAGTTATCATGAATAAATATAAATTCCGGAACTTCTGTCCCCGGATACACCACACGCACAGTAGGGACCATGTCTCCTGGAGAAGCTCGAGGTTAGAGTCGAGTTGTTCGTGAATGAATGCTTCAATTGCACTCCACTTCGCAATTATATCTCCTTCACTCATTGATTCTGGTCCCAACTAGTTCAGTAGTTCATTTATTTATTTATTATTAGGACACCAGCAGTGCATGCATTAACACATATTATTAAAAAAATACAGAGTTGGTATAAATAATTTCATTTACTTCATAAAACACTTCTTTCACTGAAGGAGAGTAAAGCGAACGGATAGATTACAAACATAGCGTGCGAGAGCGAGACAGTTGATTGGCTTGGCATCCTGTGGGTCAATTCCACTAACAAAATGAACCGAACTATGCCGCTTATCCAACGAACGCTAGAATATCACGTCATCTAACAATCTATGCAATTCGAGAGACGACCTCCATAGTCGAGTGGAAAACACGGTTTCAAGGTGTCGCCATCTCTAGGTCGGTTCGAATCCCTGGGGGCAGATGTTTGTGTGATGAATGCGAGCATTTGTACCTTAGTCATGGTGTTGATATATATTTCAATAAAAATTATATATATATGTATAATATATGTTACCCTAGATCCCATAGCACAAGCCTTACAGGGCTTAGTTTGGGCTAGGCTAATTGGTGTAAGTGTAACAAATATTTATTATTATTATAAAAAAAAAAAAAAAAAAAAAAATTCTATTGGTTAAAAGTAATGGTTCAGCTGTGATTTGTTTGTGGAATACAGGAACTAGAATCACCGCCGGTCGGAGTCTACCTGCACACAATTTCATGTCTTATAGCGCAAACATTATGTTTAGTTTTACTTGAATAATTAGTTGAAGGAATATGTATCATACATGTGTTTAGTTATGCAGTCAAATTGACATAACGTCTCATACCTACTTAAAAGAACTACGATACAGATGGACTAATTGAACTATACGAATGAAGTGACGTAAATGAACTAAGCGATAAGGTGACTCAAATGGACCACTGAAGTACTGAGCCATGTGAACAAGAAGAACTAAATTAACTAAATGATTGATATACCTACTTCATCTAGTCCAGTTGAAGTAGGTATATCATTCTTTACACTTCAGTGAACTATTTTGCGCACCTCTACTCGAGGTAGGACTGACCAGTAGCCCTCCCGGATATTTCGACCAGCTCTCCGGGTCCAGCGGCACTCATCCATCCCCACATATTTGCACAGATTCTGCCCGAATTATTGTTTGGGTTCACATTACGAGGCTCAAAACGTGTATTGTCTAAGCGCCATAAATGCCGACGACCTATTTGGTTAGATTTAAAACTTTTTTCATCGGCAAATATAGCACGTGAAAAATTGAAATCCCTATACTCTCGAGCGAACCGGGTTCTCGCTATCTTATTTTCTTCGCTTAGAATAATTTTTCTAGCAGGTTTTCTGTGATGTAGCCCAGCGCGATGAAGTGCTCTCCTTACAGTCCTCAAGCTGCAGTCAAATTGCTGGGCGATGACACTTGTGGGCGTGAATGGCTCCACTGCATATGTGTTGAGTTGACCATTTCTTGAGCTTGTTGAGCATTAATTAAATATGGATGTGCCGAGCGTGGTCGATCGTTAAAATCACCCTCCTCTTCGATTCGACGAACCCAAAGACGAACTGATCGTCTCTGAAAAACAAAAACAACTGTTTAAATACCTAGGTTTTAGTAATACTTAAACTTATTAATTTAACTTATAAAATAGGTATAGGTCTTTGTAATAGAATCAATAAAATCATATTAAAGTTACCTATCTTTTAAAACTCCAACTTAAAAATCGAATCGCCTATGTCAAAGGAGCGCATCATTTTCCTTGAATTGCATATTATAACGCCCCGCAATTATAGAATGAATTAAATTCTTAAGACGTAGTGGTAAGAGTGAAGTTTACTTGCACATTTGAACGGTATGACACGTGCCGAAAGCGGCAAGCGGCGTCTTTTAATAATAAGATCAATGAGAACCGCCCGCGGTAATTTTTAAAGAATTAGCAGTGTTATATTTAATTTAAGTATTAAGAGTAAGGAAGTCTGTGCTTAATAAAATAACATTCTACTCATGAATACAAACACTATTATTTTGGGACCGACTATTAACTGGACAAAAAATCCATACATATTGACTGCGTAGATATTGACTATTTGTAATATGAAACGGTTTCAATTTCAAAACGCCACTTGACCGCTAAGTACTAATAGCTAGCTACTCGTAGAAGTATATCTATACGTTAAATAAAAAAAATAATTACCTACATCTTTATAAGATTTACTTTTAAAAAATTTTAAACATTTAAATAAAACTTACCGAGAAACCAAGTTCTTGCGAAATTTGCGTAATATTCCTGCCGAGTTCATGAAGAGCAACTATTCTTGCTCTTTCTTCAACAGAAAGATTTCGTAAGGCCATGGTCCTTGAGCAGAGGTCGTAGCGAGCACAGAGAAACTAACAGCAGCGAAGACGTGAACAATTCACGAAGGCGTAAAGCAGACTGATACCTATACCTACCAAAAGAGATTTCAAAATCGTTTGTTTGAAATCTCTTTTGGTATAATGAATGGTCGTAGTAAATCGTAGTGAAATACGTAACCAATCAGGGATAGCTACGCATCGCGTAGTCGTGCCCGGTGCGAGCCGCTTGCATACGAATATTTCTAAAAAGTGGTAAGGCGCGAGAGACCCCGATAGTACTTCCTGGCCGACTGAAGGAGGTTCCTGGCCTCCTGCAGGCGGCCCGGCGCACTCTGGGGAGCCTGCGTCTGTGATTTAGTGCTGCTAGGTTTCTTGTTATTGCTGTGTTCCCACGCGTCAACGCTCCGCCGGACATTGGTTGTTGCTAGTTCTCCTGTTTTAATATTTTCAGTCCCCTCGGCGGCGCGCTGGCGCGTGGTCACTGTTGGGGTGCGGATGGTGGCCATTGAGGCGGAGTTATCAGAGTGTATCAGAGTATATGTCTATTAGTGTTTTAGGGTGTGATAGTGTGCCTATGCGCGCCTGTGCTCAGCCACTTGCTCCACAAGGTAGCTTTAATTTTGTCCCCCGGTTAAACTCAGCTCTACTTGTTAGAGTGACAGTCAATCGGGGGACCCACACGCGCGACTGCGTCAATGACACCCTATCCACTATTTGATCTTATTCCTCGGGTGTATAGGGCCCTTGTCTTGTTATTTATTGATTATTTTTAGGTAATTAGGTCTC